>CM064877.1:23018911-23106403 GCA_003313485.2 Penstemon barbatus | reverse complement strand
ATCCGAGAGGTGCAGGAAAGGGTGGTGGCTGGATGAGGGGTGGTTGGGTGGAGGTGACGGGTTTGTGACGGGTTTTGGAGAAAAGGAAGTGGGGTGTTTTTTTTAATGTATCTAAATTTAAAATTTATTAGAGTTTAAGGGCTAATATGCAAATTATAAACTTTTATTCCTAGACAAATTGATCCCAATATAAGAAATTCTCGAAGATCGAACACATAGGTTGCACATGATGCTAGAACGAGTCATTTCTGCACATGATATTTATTAAAAATTAAGGGCTATTTTCATGAGCGACTCATTTAACAATACAAGGAGCACCTAACATTTATGATTTTAAATAGGAATATTTACATATCCTAATTACATGAATTTACCCTTTTGTTTCAAATATTATAAAAATACCCCCTTGACTTAATGACAATTAGTCAACTTTAACGGAACATGTAAAATGTCAAAAATACCCTTAATTATTCTTAATATTTACACAAATTCATTTTTTTTTTTAAAAAGAAAAGAAAAGCTAACCCTCCACCCCACCATTCCCTCCCCGTCTCCCCTGCCACCCTCACCGGCTTCAAGACGCCGGCGCAAGCTCCAGAACCACTCCTACATCAATTTCACTCCAAAATCCAGAATCCCACCCCCGACAAGATTCAAACTTTAGCATCCATTCTTCTTAAATTTCGATCTTTTTGAGCTAGGAAGTAACACAATCATCGAGCCTTAGATCCCCAAAACTTATCTTAATTTGACAAATTCGAGCAAGAGATGCAAACTTTGACCTCGAATGTTTTAATCTTTTGCGGATGATGAAGAAGATTATCTATATAGATTCAAACATTAAATCTTCAATAATCCTCAATTTCAAACTCAATACCTGAAATTCAAGTGAAAGATGCAATCTTGAGGCCCTTGGTCGCGGATTTGAGTTCAGCTTGCGTCGGCAAGACGCCGACGGTGAGTTGGAAGGGAGGAATTAACTTAATGATATCACGATTAGCTGCCCTTGTGAAAGTGTCAATCGTTATTTCAAGAGCCGTATATATATTCGACCACTACAAGAAAAGCATGTTTTTCCTACGGAATATTTCCTATGGGCCAAAATCCATAGGAAATTTCAGATGGAATTTCCGACGGAATATAATCCATCGGAATTTCCGATGGATTTTCCGATAATTAAAACCCGTAGGAAATTTCCGACGGATTTTCCTACTGAGTTTAAAAACCGTAGGAAAGTGCATTAAATTTAAATAAAAAATAAAATAAATAAATTTCCTACGGAATGTATCCGTCTGAAATAATTAAAAAAAATAGAAAATGATAGTAATTATTTTCCGACGGCTTATATCCGTAGGAAGATACTTTAAAAAAGTATATTGCATATTTTCGAAGGATTAAATCCGTAGGAAATAATAGAAAAAATTCTAATAATTTCTACGGATAAAAATCCATAGGAATATATTTTAAAATAAAAAATTAATTAATTTCGACTGATTATATCCGTCGATTAATAAATAAGAAACAATGTTGACTTTGATTTCAAATAACTTCAATGTACATAACCCTAAGGTCAACAATGTTGAGTTTGGTCAATTTACGTAACAAAGGGAGAGTCGATCAATGATTGCGAATATCCTCAACGTACATAACCATATAGTCAACAATTTTGAATTAATGACTAATTAAGTAATTTCGAGTCAAGTTTCAATTTGATTTTGAATAACATCAATGTACGTATAAATGTTGACTTTAATTGACCAAACTCAAGAATCGAGAATCGATCGATCTAATGGCAAATAACATCAATGTACATAACCATGTAGTCCATAATTTTGAATTAGTGACTTTGTCTATTAACGCTATAAATCGAGAATCGATCTATCTAATTGCGAATAACCTCAACGTACATAACCATATAGTCATTGATGGACTAATTAATTTAGAGCCAAATATTGGTTTGATTTTGAATAACCTCAATTCAACTCGTTTTTCACTAACATTCTCCGACTTAACCATGTTTTCACTAATTTAACCTATATTGATTGATTTAACTCATTTTTTATAAATTTTTATTGATTTAAACAGTTTTTCTAATTCAATCCATTTTCTGCCCAATAAGTTAATTAATTATCTATGACAT
The DNA here is from genome assembly GCA_003313485.2 of Penstemon barbatus. Taxonomy (NCBI): domain Eukaryota; kingdom Viridiplantae; phylum Streptophyta; class Magnoliopsida; order Lamiales; family Plantaginaceae; genus Penstemon; species Penstemon barbatus. The sequence goes on along the minus strand of CM064877.1, from coordinate 23,104,263 downwards.
TAATAATTTGATTAATTTAAAAAAACAAAATAACAATAATTTATAAAAAAAAAATGTGTGGCAAATTAGAGCTTTTAACCCATTTCCCCGCCCAAATTATCAAAAAGAAACCCTTTCCTTCCCTGTCTTTCTTTCTCTCCCTCTCATGCAGCTCTCTTCCTCTCTCTCCCACCCACCACCGCGCAAAACCTCCAGTAGCCGTCTGGTTCACGCACCACCACCGCCTCCCGCAGCCGTCTTGTTCACGCACCTCCACCGCCTTCCGCGCGCAGTCCATATTGTTCACTCACCTACCACCGTCTCGCACAACCACGAAAGCCGCACCACCACCGCCTCCCGCAGTCCGTTTCTTTCACTCTTGTTTCTTTCAGAGAAGTATTGGCTGTTTAATTTGTTCTTCCCTGTTTAATTTTTCTCTGTATAAACAAGTTTTTTGTGATATGAAGATAAGCACATTGATTAAGTATTTATAGTATTTTTATGACTTGTTTCTACATCTAATTATTAAATTAATTACTATTTGTTGATGCTTAGGTAAAGTTAGTATATTGTATAAACAGATCTATATGTTTTGGGTGTTTAATTTCTTCTTCCCTGTATAAACAAATTTTTTTGTGATATGAAGATAAGCACATTTATAGAAGAATTAAGTATACATATATATCTAGGTGTTACTCACGTGTGTATAGTATGTATAGTATGTACTAATTATTAAACTACTATATACTAATTAACATTTAGTAGATTAGTAGATTAGTGGCCACTTTGGATGGAATATATATATAATTGAAAAATATTAATCCAGTAATGTAATGAGTAGTATTAAGTAGAAAATAGTAATGAATGTCCTGTGAAGCAGTGAAGGTGTGATGAATGAATGAATATTATGAATGAATGTCCTGTTTCATATTCGCATTGATGTCCTATATCAAGGTATTACTTAAATTTTGTAAATATTCAAAGAAAATGTTCTTTCTCTGCTGAAGCTTTTGTTTGATTTTTGGAAATGAAACTTGAAACTAGTGCAAATATGTTCTTTTTCCTGCTGTTAGATGATAATGAAAAGCTTATCAAAGTGCATACAACATATTTAGTTAATATAACATAGGATATATTTTGTTAATTAAAACAAACACATGAGTTTATTTTGATAATAGGAGTAAAGTGTTAACTTTGTAGATGACAGGCAAGAAGAATAAGAGAGCTAGAGAATAAGTCGTATAGGCCTCCACTCGACCAAGCTCCAGCTACCCATAGTCCTACTACCACTCCCAGCCCCCATGGTTATCTCGGCTTAGATACTTTTTCAGGGGGTCCTAGCCATATTGGTGCTAGTTCAAGTGTCGGTGATGGTTCGAGTACTGCTGCTGGTGCTGGTCCTGGTCCTAGTACAAGGCAGGATGATAGGAGAAAGTGGATTTCTCCTTCCTTCACTTAGAAAAAAATTTGATCACATCGGCGGGGAATCGATCAGAAAAAAATTCAAGTACTACCGTAAAAATAATATGAAGCCCTATTTCGTAAATGACAAGGAATATGAGATTTTGAAAGCATATTGGGCTTCACCCGAGTTTCTAAACAAGAGTCGAATAAATAAGAGGAATCGGGCATCCGATTGTGGTGGCGAGGGACCGGCAAACCACACGGGTGGAAGTATTCCACGTTCAGAGCACGGTCGTCGAATGGTGAGTTAGACGGCTCATTTTATATTTTTATTTTATATAACTATATATATTAATAATATGGGAGTTAGTTTTATGTTCTGGACACTTGTTATTATGTGATGGTCAACATAGAAATGCTTTTGCCATTCCACTATTTTGTTTGAGCTTTTTAAGATTGAAACTATGTTCATGGGATAGTTCGAGATTAGTTTTTGTTTAAAAGACTGTTAGCATGAGTAATATTGATAAGAAATGGAATTTGTTTGCAAGAACTTAAAAGAGGGTGCTATGCATATTTTCTTGATATGTGTTGTCTAAGTGTTACACTTAGTTAATATCCCTTGTATAATAATGAATTTTTGACATGCTTTTCTATTTCAGGCCAAGGCAGGAGTGGTAGTAACCCAATCCAACTATTTATGCATACTCATTCGCAGTATGATGTAAACGGACAAAGGAGTAAATGGGTTAATGAGCGTGCATGGAGAACATATGTAAGTCAAATAACCCATAAATTAATTGTTTCATATGTGTTATTAACTAACTTATAATATTCGTCGTGTATGTTAGACTAAGTTTGTGGAAAAATTGCCTTCTACCCAAAACTCGGAAACCGGTGAAACAATACCAGTACCGTCAGATGTTGAGTTGCAGGTACATAAAGATTTAACAAATACGAGTAATAATTTAATTTATTTAATTAAAATTTATGTACTTAAAATTAATTTATAATCTAATTATTGTTTTTTTTTTGTTATTTAGACATGGGTAGAGACCGTAGGTATCGGAAAGAAAGACAATATTTATGGTTTAGATCCTGATGCTGCTCGATTCAGGCCTAATTCATCATCACATTATTCCGGACCTAGTTCATCAGCTGATCCAGAGCTTGTGTCGAGAATTCAAACTCTGGAACAAACTTTACAGGAAAAAATACAGGAATCGTTAAGCCAGAAAGAGAATTACGGGCAAATCAAAGAACAACTAGCAAAAGCTCAAGAAATGATGGAGAAATTCGAGCGTTTGTTTGACAGGCTTACAAAGAAAATAAAGATATCAAAACCGCCCATGTACCCGGCCAAGAACCAACGGTCTGAATATGATGATGAGGACGAGGACGAATCGTCGGATGACGATGACGAATCCTCGGATGGCTGTGACTAAATTGTCGGATGGAGATTTTGTTGAATGTTGTGACATTTTCTTACGATTTAAGTTTGAGACTTGTGTAATTGTGGGACGATTGAGACTTTTGTAAATATTTTGTGAGTTTGAACATATTAATATATCGCGTTAGCCTTATTTAATGTTTTAAATATACAACTATCAATTGGGTATTCTTATATTAAAAAATAAATTTTTAATAAAAAAAATAAAAAAATAAGTAAAATATTTAAACGTTCCGACGGGAATTATCCGTCGGAAAATGAAATTTCAGACGGAAAATGGCCATCGGAATTTTCCGATGGAAAGATTCCGTAGGAAAATTCCTACGGATAAAAGCCCGTCGGTAACTGCCTACGGAAAAGGACGGATAAAATTCCTACGGATAAAATTCCGATGAAATTTCCTACGGATTTTTCTACGGCTTTTCATTTGGATTTTCCCGGTCGCAAAAAGCGTCGGAAAACTTTCCGACGCCCCTTTTTGCTACGGATTTACGGACGGGTGGTTTCCGTAGGAAATCCTTTTTCCGACGGATTTTCTGAAAAAATCGTCGGAAACTCCGTTGGAAATAGCTGTTTTTTTTTGTAGTAGAAAAATAACGAGTAAAGTTTTTAGGGTGCTTAATATACGGGGTTCCTTTTTTGTCTTTTTCCAAAGTAATACACACCATGATGATGATTCAATTAGAGTTTTGATTAAATAACCTTCTACATGCAAGCGCAACAAAGAGCATCATCAACTTGGGCCATTGGCTTTTTGTACATGTGTCATTTGTTCCTTCTATTTAAGTGCAACTATTTTCTTGAGCTAACTCATTAAACAATAATATTGTATTCATTAAACATTAATAATATACCTTCACATATATATATATATATATATATATATATATATATATAAATGTATGAAAATCTAAATAAGTTCACTGCTAACAAGTGACATCTTAACTAGCACTCTATTTTGATGATTCAATGTGCTCAATTTAGGTACCGTGCTTCCCATAATCTTTTCACAATCATTCACAAATCTTTCACATTTTTCGATATCAAACGACACACTTTTAAAATCTCCTTTCATAAATGCAAAAGTCGCATCTGTGACTTCATTCAACAATAGTTGATAACCAACCTGACAAATCTTGTAGAGATTTTTTTTATTTTTATTCGTTTCTTTGTCTATTGATCTACCAATAAAAACAACTGTCTTGGATGCTGCCTCCAATGTTTTAGTAAGAGCTATTTGGCATAAACCTTTAGCGTCTAAGTTGGGAGTAACAATTCATTTGTTATAGACGTTGAAACAATAGTGAAAATCGTCTATCGAACTGCATATTTTATCAATTAATGCATTAGTATCACCGAGGACGAACAAATGTGGGATCAACAGAAAGAAGACCCCAATTGTTATCAAAGAGCAAAGAGTAGAAGCCATTCTTTTTTTCTTTTCTCAAATGATTTTAATGAAAATGGTTTTTTTAGGTATATGTTGACAATCAGGTGTCCTTATATACTCAATTTTTTGGACAAATGATGTTAATGAATTCATGCATGATATATGAACTTGCAAATTACCTTTAATTCGTACTTAAAAATATTGAGATTCTGTGAGATATACTTGGGTATTGGACAATTTAAAGATCTTTACATTATAAAATTTGAGAAAAAAAATGGTTAACGATTTTTGCTTTGTTTGATTCTAAGTCTCGTGCTATGTATATAATTTAAATTAATGTGCTAATAAAAATTGAGAATACCATATAGGTTCTCTATGCATTGGCATAAATGAAGACATTTAGGGAAAACAACATTATATGGGCCGGAAAAAATAGTCCCATAACTTAAGCATGCAGGGAAGTTTACCCCACATTTTTTCGGACATACAAAGTAACCCTATAATTTATAAATTTGAAGCCATTATATATAGTTCCAAATACAATTACAAAAATTTGGCCGAGCTAATATCACATGCGGCAATGTTCTCGAAATTCGAGGATTTTGCTTGTGTTGAATTTTATAATTTATATGTGAATCAAATTAGTTGAGAGTAATTAAGGGGTTGCGTCTGTTCCATCTGAAGAGATACTCTTTGGACCGAAACAGTGCAATTCAAACGACGTGTCTCTTGCGAATAGACATTTATGTGCCTATAAATATGAGGCTTAATTTGGCCAATTAAGTATCTTTTTTCAAACAATAATAAAAAATTACTCTTTTCTCTACTTTAAATTTATGTCGAATCTTCTATTTGCTTCGGTTCGCTGTGGGTTCATTATTTGTGCAAATAATGAACAACACACTGTTGTATCTTGGGAGACTATCGCGAATCAAACTATATGCATCGTGGCAGCCCCGAAAATATTGTCTTAAGGAAATTTGTTTCGGCAACCCTCAGTCTAATTTCCTTGTTTTTTACGTAAAGATTGAGGTGATCTTTGGTTTCGATAAAAATAAGTATTTCTCACTATTTTTTGTGTTAGATCGAAATATTTATGTACACAGATTGTTAGACACAAACAATCTTAAGACAATATATTTTTGTTAACTTATTTGTGTGGACGTAATATTAATTACTACGCATAAGTCATAAAAGAATGTAGAGGAGTTTAAAAATCCTAAGAAATCTTAGAACTCATTTATATGTAAAGCGATGTATGACTGCCAAAGTTGTTTTGTTATTTTAATATAAGGTAAATCTTTTAATTCTTGAGTATGAATACTGAATTAACAATAAATGGGCAATGGACAGTTAAGTAAAATAAAAGAATGTCATGAGGACGTATATCTTTATTTTATGAGGATCGTGTTGCAATATTTTTTATTTATTTCCAAAATGAAGGAATCGTCCTTTCTTAGCAATTAGCATGTATAAGCAGTGGAGAATAAATGAATAGGTGATTGAGAAAATGAAGTAAAAAGATGTATTCATTCTCTAGCAATGCAACCACCAATTTCATCAAATTGAATCGCTACATGTGAAGCGGTGGCTTTGCAGGTCTAGGGAATATTGAGATTTAATGTTCCACGTTGGTTGAAAACAATAGTTAAGTCCACCTTATAAGGCATTGGGGAATCCTCACCTTACAAGCTAGCTTTTGAGGTTGAGTAAGGTCCAAACCAAGTAAGTTGACTTAGCCATATCCATGTGGTGAATTCTAATATGATACCAGAGCCCCAGGTTGAAGTGGGCCACCTCCTTCGGTGATGGGCTATTCCTTGCACGCATGATGGGATTTATTCTTCACCCACACGGTCTGGAAAAATCCACGTGTTGGGATCCACACGCTCTGGGCAAATCCGCATGTTGGACTCTTACTCATATGTTAATAATTCGCAAATGTTGGGCTTTAATATTCACGTGTTGGGCTTGTTTCACCCACACATTCAGTCCGCCCACACGTGAAGGGGAAGTATTGAGATTTAATATCCCACATTGGTTGAAAACAATAGTTAAGTCCACCTTATAAGGCATTGGGCAATCCTCACCTTACAAGCTAGCTTTTGAGGTTGAGTTAGGTCCAAGCCAAGTAAGTGGACTTAGCCCAATCCATGTGGTGAATTCTAATAGGGAATTTATCCTTAGGAATTGATGTTTTGGCAAAGCTTCGCTTCATGATACACTGCTTTAGTGCCTTGCTTATATAAAATCGCTCCATTTCAATAACTGAGATTGTTGAAATTCGAAGAATGAAAATTTAGTGCCTTGCATTTTAATGTGATATATTGCATTCGCAATAATTCTTGATCTATCTGAGGTTGTGCTCTAAACAAATTCTAAGTAGAATGTCTTGAGAGATTGAAGACAGAGAGTGTCATTAATCTTGTTTAATTTCTATTTATTATGACTGCTAAATTTTGATTAAGATATGAGGCAACTACATATTGGTCATGCTTATAATTATTACGTGTGGTATATTTAAATTGCAAATAATTAATATACAGACAAATCATTTGCTCCAAAATTTGATTTTTGGAATTATTAAAATGAACTACGTTTTCATATTTACGAATGAAAATTTTTGTGTACAATGTTTTAGTGGTGCACTAATCTTTGTTATTTGAAGTAATTCATATGTTATGTCGTTATATGAGGTAATGACTGTAATTAAAAATGTCATGGACATCAAAATAATAATCTCATACGTGATGGGTTGTCATAATTATTCATAGCTCGTGAATTAATATAAGTGCGACTTATATTATTAATAATCTTTATTTAGAGATAAATGATTAACTAGTTTTACTACGAAATCAATATTTTATTTGTGAAAATAATTATAATTTATTTACAAACAATCATAATTGATGACAATATTATTGTGGAAATATTGAAAATTTATTTGTAAATGTAATTATAATTTATTTTAAAAAAATATGTGTTGGATAAGGATGAAGATGAAGGCACTGAAGACAAATTTAGAAGGGAGGTTTTGATGCATTCCAAAACTTCAAAATCTGCTAAGTATGGAGTAACTTAGCTGATGATCCCTTTGGAAGGAATTTTGACTAAGTACAAGAAGACATCAGAAGAGTCAAAATTTCAAGGTCCAAGACTTTTGATCTGCTGAAGGAAAGTTATCAGACTGATGAAGATCAGCCGACTCAAATCAGATTTGTTCAAGTTTGAGATCAGCTTAGTTCGCCATCAGACTTGCACTTCCGACAGCCAAGTGGAAAGGATCATAAAGTCTTCCCAACGGTAATAAATGCCCCTGGGAGTAATAAATGTTGAAGTACAAGGATATTAAAGACAAATGATTGAAGAAATGCTTCGCATCAGCTGGGTGCATTTAATGCTGCCTGCAGAATAGTACTGTTGACAGTACGGACAGACTGCAAAAGAGCCGTTCGCGGAAATTAAGGACCAGTACTCGAGGAATTTGAATCTTGTCTCTCTTCAACGGACATTTTTCAAACCTCAAGTATAAATAGCTGGAAGAGACGAAGAGAAAATAAGCAACACAATTTATGAGAGAATTTTCGAAGCAGAACTCTTCAAGTCTCAAGAACAGCTCACTCATCAGCTTAGTCATCTGTTGACGAAAAGCGAAGTTGAAGAACAAAGCTATATACATCTTCTAAGTGATTTTGTAAACAAAAGTGTTGTGAGAAGTAGATATCCATCTAAGTTAGTGATATTACTTCAGAGAGTAGGATTTCTTTGTGATTTCTTACTGCGCACTTACGGCTTGTTCATTTGTCGATCGGCGTAAGCAGAGTGTACTGGTTACTTTGTGTTTCTAGTATAACCCAAGATCTTTGTGACTTGGACGAGTGGATTAAATGATATTTACATCCATATAACCACTATAAAAATTACTTGTGTTTTTACATTGCTTTTAAACTTGCATATTTTCTGATTGCATAAAAACACTTTACTTAACTGATTGAAAAGATATTAAAAGGAGTTTACAAAACTGGGGAAACACTTTTCAAACTGCTGAGATTACTTGAGAAAAACACTTTGAAAAATCCGCTGCAAGTACTCTAAGTATTAAAACTGATTTTGACAAAATCAGCTAAGTAATTATCAGACGAGTGGTCATCAAATCTGTTCAAAGATTTGTTCGCGAACAGACTTTTAACTTACTACTCTGATCAGCTTAGTCTGCTCACTGTTAGAGAAAAAGTTTTAAAGTTAAAATTGAAAGAAATTTTTTAAAGAGGTTTATTCACCCCCCCCCCCCCCTAAACCTCATCTGACCACTTGGGACCAACAAGTGGTATCAAAGCAGGTGGTTCATTTGAATCAGCTGCCTGATCAACGAGCTTGATCCAAGTGTTTTTCAAAGGTTTTAAAACTTTTCAAAAGAGCATATTTTTGAAAAATCAAAACTTTTTGAAAAATAGACTGTATCAGCCATGTTCCCCACATTGCTGGTATGTCTTTTGAAGACTGGAAGATCAGAATGGAGATCTTCTTAGCTGCCTATAATGATAACATGTACACATGTATCATAAAAAGGTCCATTCAAATTCACCAAGACCATTATAGTTGATGAAGCTGAACTGGTGGTGGAAAAAGATCTGACAGAGATGACAGCCGAAGAAATAAAGCTGTTCAATCTGGATAGAGTTGGCCGATTCATCATGACCAAAGCCCTGGACAATGATCGGTTTGACAAAGTCAAACATTGCAAAACTGCAAAGGAAATGTGGGACAAGGTTCGTGACATGAGCGAAGGAAACGACGCCATCAAAGAGCATCAGCTGAGTGTTGCTCTGGAAAAGCTGGACAACTTCAAGATGAAGTCTGCGGAAACCATTGACCAGATGGATACAAGGTTTACGAGGACGCTGAATGAAGTGTTAAAGCTTGGAAAAACCTTTACGGACAAGGATATAACCGTCAGAGTTCTGAAGGCTCTACCTCCAAAGTTCAACATGAAGGTGACAGCCATGGAAGAGTCAAGAGATCTGGGCAAGATTTCTCTCACCGAGTTGTTCTTAGTACTCAAGGCGTACGAGTATAAACTGCCAAGAATGGGTGTTGAAGAAACCTCAACTTCAAGTCCCACAGCTGCACTTGTTGCTGCTGAAAATCCCAGAAGGCCAGCTCACAAAAGCAAAGATGTGGACTCATCTGATGAAGCCACAATACTCAACAAAAAGGAGTACACTGCTGGAGACGTTGCATTGCTGATGAACAACTTCAAAAAGTTCTACAGACGAAAAATGAAGAACAAATAAAACAATGCTTCTACTTCTAACCCTACTTCTTCCTCTCAGGATAAGGATTCTTATAAATCTAAGATGATGTGCTATAATTGCAGGAAACTGGGTCATTTCATTAGAGACTGCCCATATCCTAAAGCTGAGAAGTATACTGAAGAAGAAAAGAGAATCAGAAAAGAAAGAAAGCATCAGAAAGCTAAGACGATGGTAGCAGAAGCAGAAAAGCCAGCTGCCATCTACTCATCTGATTCAGATTCTGACACTTCTGATGAAGAGTCTTCTGATGAAGAGAGCCCTGCCCTTCTCTGCCTGATGGCTAAGGAATCTGATGACTCTGAGGATAGTGAGGTAACTCCTCTTGAGAATGAACTATTTAGTTCATTTGAACAAATGATGCTTAACAACACTACTATTGCTGAAGCATATAAAAAGCTTAAGGAAGAGATGATATTGCTAAAAGAGCAAAACAATTCACTGAAACTCACAGCTGAAAGGCCAAGAGAATCAGCTGAATATAAACAGCTTGAGCAAGAACATGAGTCTCTGAAAGCTGAATGTGAAGTCTATAAAGGAAAAATCATGGAACTTGAGAAAGTCATTGAGTCTCATGAGAAGTCATCTGTTGCATCCACTCATATGTCTAGTAAACAGAAGACACCTTTAGAACAGGATAAGCAAAAATTGAATCATACTGAGAAATTTATATCTGCTGACAATAGTAAGGTCATCCTGTATGTTCAAACTGCTAGACTGCTTCACCTGAGAAAGTATTAAAGGAGACGAAAACTCCTAAGGCTAAAAAGAGCAAAGAGCCTAGTGTAGGAAAACAGACTAGTAAGCCTAAACAGAAGAGTCCTAGGAAGTCATCTGATAAGGCTAAAACTAATCAGACTAGTGATAAAACTAAGTCGTCTGTTAATGAGCAAGCAAGTAGTAAACCAAAGAAGCATAAGAATAAGAAAAATCAAAATGCTTGGTAAGGAAATTAGTCTTATTATGTGCAACCTGCTGCATATCATCCTATGTATCATGCACCTCAATTTCCAACTTACTATGCACCATATCCTGCTCATCCAATGCATGCATATCCTCCTTATCATGCATCTTACTCTGCATTTGAACATTATCCTTATCATGCTGATCATCAACAATATGACAAATCTGATGAACGTGGTAAAGGCAAAGCTGTTTATACTCCCGTTGAAACTCAGAAACCTAAGAAGCCTAAGACTTCATCATCTTGGGTTGTCAAAGGTGGAACTAATCCTTCAGGACCCTCTCAATAAGGGTACCTAAAACAATTTTATTTTGTTTTGTAGGTTAGGATTAGGAGTAGGAGTAAAGTAAAGAAGATTTTTGGTACTTGGATAGTGGCTGTTCAAGACACATGTGTGGAAGCATACATGAACTGACTGATGTTGTTGCTGTGGATGGTCCAAAAGTTACTTTTGGAGACAGTAAAGAAGGCAAGATTGTAGCAAAATGAAGCTTAATCAAGGGAAACATAGAGATATCTGACGTCTCATATGTTAAAGGCCTAAAGTACAACCTGCTGAGCATAAGTTAATTTTGTGACAAAGGATATTCAGTCATCTTCTCGACAGATAAGTGCTATGTTGAACAGATTGGTACAAAGAAGGTAATTTTATCTGGAAGACGACAAGGAAATATCTACATAGTCGACTGGAACTCTGCTGACAAGAATTCAAACGTTTGTTTGGTGGCATCAACACCAAGTGAAGTTAGTTGGCTGTGGCACAAAAGAATGAATCATGTGAATTTTAAGACCATCAACAGACTTATCAAGAATAATCTGGTAGAAGGAATTCCAAAGACAGTCATGAGCAAAGACAAGCTCTGTGACGCCTTTCAGAAGGGTAAACAAATCAAGTCATCGTTCAAAAGCAAGAAGCATCAATCTTCTGGAAGAATATTGGAGCTGCTACACATGGACTTATTTGGACCCATTGATGCAGTCTGCAATGGTGAAAAGAAATACTGCCTAGCTGTTGTGGATGACTATTCAAGATATACTTGGGTGATATTCATGAAAAAGAAAAGTGAAACCAAGGAACATCTTACTAATCTGATGGAGCTGATCCAGAATGAGAAAAGCATAAAGATATTGAAGATCAGATCAGATAGAGGGACAGAGTTTACAAACTCTACTGTTGAAGAGTATTGTAATATCAAAGGAATACATCATGAGTATTCAGCTGCTAGAACCCCTCAACAGAATGGTGTTGCTGAAAGGAGAAACAGAACACTGAAGGAAGCTGTCAGAACCATGATAGCTGAAGCTAAACTGCCTCAAAGATTTTTGGCAGAAGCAACAAACACAGCATGTTTTACCCAAAACAGATGCATGATCAACAAGCACCAAAACAAGACTCCATATGAAGTTTGGAATAACAGGAAGCCAAACATTCATTACTTTAAGATTTTTGGTTGTAAATGCTATGTTTTAAATAATGGTAAAAATCACCTTACTGCATTTGCAGAAAAGGCTGATGAAGCTGTCTTTGTAGGATACTCTACTGTTAGTAAAGCCTATAGAGTGTTTAACAAAAGAACATTACTAATAGAGGAATCCATTCATGTAGTATTTGATGAACCAAGTCAATCTTCTGAAAAGAATCAAAATATTATCCAAGATCTGTCTACTGATTTACAGAAGTTGAATGTTGGAAAGAATGAAGAATATGTTCCCATCATACTACCTGATCTCAACCCAGCTAATAACTCAAGTGCTGTTCAAAATCACAGTGCTGATTGTCTAACAGACGAGTTGCAAACAGCTGATAGACCAGAGACTGTTCAACAGACTACTACTGGATCTCCAACAGTAGTGTTGCAAGATCAAAACAAAGGACAACATTATGATTTGCAACCTGATCTCAGATGGCTCAGAAATCACCCACGAGAGTTAGTGATTGGTGATCCTTTAGACAGAGTGAAAAGAAGAAGAGCTGTTGCACAAGATGCTATGTTTATCACCTTTCTGTCTCAAATAGAGCCTAAATAAGTTGAAGAAGCTCTTAATGATTCCAACTGGATTGAAGCTATGCAAGAAGAGCTAAATCAATTTGAAAGGAATGAAGTCTGGTACTTAGTTCCTAGACCAAGTCATCAAAGAGTCATTGACACTAAATGGGTATTCAGAAATAAGATGAATGAAGATGGTGAAGTCACCAGAAACAAAGCAAGATTAGTGGCCAAGGGTTACTGCCAAGAAGAAGGCATTGACTTTGATGAAACGTTTGCACCAGTAGCAAGATTAGAGGCAATCAGACTCTTTCTCGCCTATGCTGCTCACAAGAATTTCACCGTCTATCAGATGGATGTGAAATCAGCTTTTCCCAATGGAGAATTGCAAGAAGAAGTTTACGTTGAACAACCACCTGGTTTTGAAGTCTATCAAGAAGGAGACAAGGTGTATCGTCTAAAGAAAGCCCTCTATGAACTGAAACAGGCTCCAAGAGCATGGTATGATACCTTATCTGATTTTCTCTTAATCAAAGGATTTCGCAAAGGTAAAGTTGACAAGACCTTGTTCACTATTGAATGGGAAGAACATATTTTGCTAGTGCAAATTTATGTGGACGATATTATTTTTGGTTCAACTAACCAACAGATGTGTGATAAGTTCTCAAAGCTGATGCAGAACAAGTTTGAAATGAGCATGATGGGAGAACTTAATTATTTTCTTGGTTTGCAAGTTAGACAGTTGCCTGATGGAATTTTCATCAGCCAAGCAAAATACACAAAGGATCTGTTCAAGAAATTTGGTATGGAGACTAGCTCTACTGCTACTATTCCAATGTCTATAAGTCTTCGCTTGGATAAAGATGAAGATGGCAAATCAGTGGACATAACCAAATTCAGAGGCATTATTGGGTCATTGTTGTATCTAACTGGAAGCAGACCTGATATCATGTACTCAGTTGGGGTCTGTGCAAGATTCCAATCAAATCCCAAGGAATCTCATCTCTTAGCTGCCAAGAGAATACTGAAGTATATTAAGGGCACTCAAGATTTGGGGTTGTGGTATCCTAGAGAGTCTGAATTTGAGCTTATTGGATATTCAGATTCTGACCTTGCTGGCTGCAAGATTGATAGAAAGAGCACAACATGTGCCTGTCAATTCTTAGGCAGTCGTCTGATCTCATGGATGAGTAAGAAACAGACTTCAGTATCCATATCTACTGCTGAAGCTGAATACATAGCTGCTGGAGCTTGCTGTGCACAAATCTTATGGTTGAAGCATCAACTAGAAGACTACAATATCAAGATCAGTGGAATACCAATCTACTGTGACAATACAAGTGCAATCAACCTTACTCAGAATACTACAAGTCATTCAAGGACTAAGCATATTGAGATCAAGCATCACTTTATTAGAGATCATGTGGAGAAAGGAAATGTCATAATAGAATATGTGTTTACTGAAAATCAAATTGCTGACATCTTCACAAAACCTTTAAGTGAGACAAGGTTTTCAACTCTAAGAGCTGAACTAGGTTTATTAAAATTGGATGCATAAGCTGAGGGGGAACCTATCAGAAGACTAAAGTTCAACAGCTTACTCATCTTATTTATTTTCAAGGATTAACTCTCAACAGACTAGTTAACTTATGAATTCTTAAAGTCAGGGGGAACGTGTAAGACTAGCGGTACTTCTGATTAAAAGATAAAATTTGTTAATGTCAGTTAGTTGAAGTTATGTTTTCAACGGAAGATTGAAGTCTTGAAGAATGAAGATTTATTATCTAGCTGGATTGACAAACAGCTGAGGAAGGTTATCAGCTATTGGCTTTCTCTGATAACAACTGTGTCATCAGGACATTAGTCCATCAGATAAGTATTTAATTTACTCATCTGATCGCTTATGTAAAAGCTGACTTTTTAAAACGTTTTATTTTAAAATACGCTTTTACAAGTGACAGAAGGGCGGTACAAATTCCCGCTCCTCATTTAATGTGATTTGAATTTGAAAGGTCGTAACTGACGCCGCACGATCAGCACTGACAAGAAACGGATCTAACGGTTGGCTGGTATCACGGAATCCAAGATACCCTAACTCTATAAATCCCAATCTGATCAGCCGTGTAGTTCTTTACGCACCCTAAATATTCAAAGCATACTTGAGAGAAAATTTACTAGCCAATTCTCTGCAAAATTCCTTCTATTTCTCTAACTTTCAACAGATTAAGATGGTCGCTGAAGGTATGTTCCTAGTTTATGAATCCTACTACCAATCTAGTACGGATTTGATGAAGGAGCTGTTGGAAAAGTTCAAATCTGCACAGTTGGTGAATTTCATGGAGTACAACGAAGGCGTAATCTGGACTGAGCAGGTTATGGAGTATTACAATACGGCATCTGCTGATTACAACTCTATGGAAATCAAGGCGACAGTCGGTGACAAATCTGTGGTCATCACACCCGCTGTTCTTCACGAGACGTTTGGTCTCCCAAACAGAGGAAGACACGATGTTACTGTGCTGACTGAAGAAAAGCACCAACAATTCTGGGCGATCTGCGCCAAGGAAGGAGAAATGTTGACTGGCAACATTAGGAAGAAACAGCTGAAGGACGAATATCAGAGGATGGCTGATATGGTCTCTAAGCTGATAGAGAACTGTACCTTTTCTCTAGATGCTGTTACCATGAAGAGGTTCAGCATCATGGCTGCTATCTATTATGGGCTGGAAGTCAACTGGTCCATCATAATATGGTACATCTTCGCTGATTTCCTTGAAGTGAAGAAAGGAAAAGGCCCCTACACCAACCAAAATCACACTCAGTTATCTGCTGTCAAAACTGGGTTGTGTTATGTTGAATGGAAAGGAGATCCATAAGTCCAATGCAATGTCCAAGTACTTGCCTGTTATGAAGAGGAAGGCTGGTGAGCCTGAAGAGGATGAAGATGAGGAACCAAAGGAGGTTCCTGCCAAACGGCAAAGGAGATTAGTCAAAACAGCTGACTTGGCTGTTGAGACTAAGAAGAAGAAGGTTGCTGATCAACCTAAGGAGAAGGCTTCAAAGAAAGTGAAGACCGTGGCTGACATTGCTGTTAATCAAATTATAAGTCAGACCACTGCTGATGTAAGGGGAATGTCTCCTGCATCACCTTCAAGGACTCCATCTGCTGAAAAACCTGTTGAGAATGTCTCTCACAGGACAAGGAGCCAACTAAGGGATACTGCTGCTTCAAGACCTATTCAGGGTCTGTCAAAGAAGTCAGCAAGGAAGCAGATGACATTTTTAGAGAAGGACACTGAGTTGGTAGACTTGGTGAGATCAAGTCCTGAGTCTGCTGAAAGACCCCTTGAAGCTGTTGGGGCTTCTGTTGCTGACAAAGCTGATGCGCAACAGTTGACTCAAACTGTACCAACAGTTGAGGCTGCTCAACCTCAAGATGATCCAGACATCATGATCATCAATCCTATAGCTGCTGCTCCCATTTCATCTGCTGGTCCAGCTCCTCCTCCAGCTAACAAAGGCTAAAGGAAGATAGTGCTTAAGAAAAAGAAAATTTCTAAAGCTGACAAGAAAGCAATAGAAGAAGCTGAACAGAGAAAGCAAGATGAACTGGAAGAAAAGAAGGCCCTTGAGCTAAGTAAGGCTCAAGCTGCTAAGGATGAAGCCAGAAGGAAGATGTCCGAGGCAGAAAGACAAGCTGCTGAGGCTGCTGAATTGGCCTTGGTCATTGAGCTTAGCAAGACTGATGCTCATGGACCTGTCCATGGAGGTAGCATCAAAATTGGTGAAGGCAAAGATGAAGACAAGAAGAGAAAACCAAAGATGCTTGCTGCTGAGCCCCAACCCAAAGAGAAGTTTGAAGTTAGAAGAGCTTTTAACATAGTGTATGCTGATAAGGACCTCTTCAAGAAATTCGAGAAGTCCTTAGCTTACTATGATCAGAAGCTGATGTTAAAGACTCTGTTCAATCAAGAGAAGCCAAGATACATCAATTGGAGAGACAACAGATTGAACAAATCTATAATTGAACTTCAAAACTCAAAGGAGTTAGCTGATGAAAAACAATGGGTTCTTAATTGGCTAAGAACAGACTTTATTCAGAAGGCCCTGAATCCCAGTTATGTCAGAGACATCATGCATCAGTATGCAAAGGAATTTGCACTGGAGGAGGCCAAGAAAATAGACAACTCCCTGCCAGCCAAGAGAAGAAAGTCTGACAATGCTGAAGAAAGAGCAGTCAACATTGCTGTTATGACTGCCTTGAAGAGATGGGTAGAAAGGTCAAGATATCAGCAGGGTCACTCAAGTGAGTTGCCCCAACTGCCAAGTATCCAGCACATTATCTTTGGCAAGGAAGTAAAGGAGTTCAGTGAAGTGCCCAAGGGAAATAACGCCTTTGTCAATCCCTGGATCATTGTGAGGCAGATTAGACAAACAACTTGCTTCAATGATGATGGCACAATCACTAACCTGTTCTATGATGACGTCACTGATGAACATAAAGCTGCTGACAAGTCTGCTGACAAGCCCTTAGCCATTGAGTGGAATGCTAAGGCTTCTGAAGATCATCAGGAGACCAAGATGGAAGATGTCCCTGTCCACCAGGAGACTGAAGAAAAGGATGAAGCTGCTGCTTCTGCCTCATCAGGTGATGAACACTCATCACTGATGGAAGCTTTCCAGATGCTGATGGAGAATTCAGTAAAGGAACTGGAAGAGAAGCATTACCAGCAGCTGATGAAGGTCAAAGAGGAGCTGAAGAATGAGCTTAAAGCAGAGTTGGCAGAGTCCAACAAACTTCAGCTGGAAACTGTGCAACAGTCTACTGAAAAGATTATCAAGACTGAAATCACAAGTTTCCCTATTCATCAAGACAACTCTTTGCAATTAGTGAGCAGCCTTAATGACATGAACAGAAATGTGGAAGATGTGAAAGCTGATGTAAATCACCTTCATACTGCCCTACAAAGAGCTGAACACAAGATGGTTGATTTAACTGCAACCTTCATCAAAGTCAGTGAAGAAGAGAATGAAGTCAACTTAGGGATGTTTCACGAAGTATCAAATGCTGCACAGGAAATCCAAAATGAGATTGCAACTATAAACCTTAACATTGACTACTTCAATGATCAGACTGACAACATCAGCACAACTCTTCATCACCTTACAGCAAGTCATGACGTAGTTAATCAGAATTTAAAGACCATAGGTGCTGCTATGAAGGTTCCAACAGTTGCACTCAACCCTGCTGCCAAACCTGAAGAAGTCATCAAGTCTGATGATGACAAAAAGGGGGAAGATAAAGGGGAAGAATCAACCAAGGAAGCCTCTGCTGCTGAAGAAAAGAAAACTGATGAAACTACTGAACTGACCAAGATGGCTGAAGAAGAACTTGGAAAGGTACAAGGCAAAGACAAGTCTGAAGAAGAGGCTAAGGAAAAAGCCAAAACTGATGAAGTAATGGCTGAATCCAAAGGCTCTGTTGCTGATCAATCAGAGCCATTGACCAAGTACAAAAATACAGAATCAGCTAGGAAGGCGATGGAACTTCTAAGAGAGCAGCAACTTAAAGAGAAAATTGAAGCTACTAAAGAAGTCATCCTTCAAGGTGAAGAAGCTGATGAAGATGAAGAAGAAGATGATGAGGAGTCATCTTATGAATACGAAGAAGTGCTTGAAGAATCTGATGAAGAAGCTGATAGTTAGGACTTGTAAAATCTTGTAATCAGTTTACTTTATCCATTCTTCAGACATCTCATTTGATGAACTTGTAATTGTAATTCACCTTCAATATCAATAAAAAGACAAGTTCAATCCAATATACTTTTTCTATCTCAGAAATTTTTTAGGATTACAATCTTTAGCTTAAGTTTTAACAGGTACTTGGCTGAAGTTTTGTCATCATCAAAAAGGGGGAAATTGTTGGATAAGGATGAAGATGAAGGCACTGAAGACAAATTTAGAAGTGAGGTTTTGATGCATTCCAAAACTTCAAAATCTGCTAAGTATGGAGTAACTTAGCTGATGATCCCTTTGGAAGGAATTTTGACTAAGTACAAGAAGACATCAGAAGAGTCAAAATTTCAAGGTCCAAGACTTTTGATCTGCTGAAGGAAAGTTATCAGACTGATGAAGATCAGCCGACTCAAATCAGATTTGTTCAAGTTTGAGATCAGCTTAGTTCGCCATCAGACTTGCACTTCCGACAGCCAAGTGGAAAGGATCATAAAGTCTTCCCAACGGTAATAAATGCCCCTGGGAGTAATAAATGCTGAAGTACAAGGATATTAAAGACAAATGATTGAAGAAATGCTTCGCATCAGCTGGGTGCATTTAATGCTGCCTGCAGAATAGTACTGTTGACAGTACGGACAGACTGCAAAAGAGCCGTTCGCGGAAATTAAGGACCAGTACTCGAGGAATTTGAATCTTGTCTCTCTTCAACGGACATTTTTCAAACCTCAAGTATAAATAGCTGGAAGAGACGAAGAGAAAATAAGCAACACAATTTATGAGAGAATTTTCGAAGCAGAACTCTTTAAGTCTCAAGAACAGCTCACTCATCAGCTTAGTCATCTGTTGACGAAAAACGAAGTTGAAGAACAAAGCTATATACATCTTCTAAGTGATTTTGTAAACAAAAGTGTTGTGAGAAGTAGATATCCATCTAAGTGAGTGATATTACTTCAGAGAATAGGATTTCTTTGTGATTTCTTACTGCGCACTTACGGCCTGTTCATTTGTTGATCGGCGTAAGCAGAGTGTACTGGTTACTTTGTGTTTCTAGTAGAACCCAAGATCTTTGTGACTTGGACGAGTGGATTAAAAGATATTTACATCCATATAACCACTATAAAAATTACTTGTGTTTTTACATTGCTTTTAAACTTGCATATTTTCTGATAGCATAAAAACTAGGGGTGGGCATTCGGGATCGGGTTTCGGGAACCCGTCCCGTCCCGATCGGGATTTTGTATTTTGGGACGGGAAATATGATGGATTTTTGGGTTTTGGGAAACCCGAAAACCCGACATATTAAATCGGGACGGGATTCGGGTATTGCCCCACACCCGATTGGAAAAACCGAATCCCGAATTCCTTATTATACAAAATAAAGTACCTATTTCAAGCAATCTTTTACTCTCAAACCATTAACAATTCATGACCATAAAGAAAAATATAAAGTCATGAAGGCAGTTTTTAGTCTTCGAACATATCTCACTTATTTTTTTGGTATATGCTTTTTTTTTATTTGTTTTTTCTTGATTTATAAGGATTTAATTTTTTGTCAAGGATATGAAGGAGCAAAATAAAGAAAAGTGTGTTACTTATACCATATAGGAGTTTAAAATTACTATTTTCGGGAAACTCGAATCCCGATCCCGAAAACCCGATATTTATCGGGAACCGAAAATATCGGGACCAAGTCAATTCAAACGGGATTCGGGTAGTGAAAATCAAAACCCGAATCCCGAAAATCCCGTCCTGAATTACCCGAAATCCCGAAAATCCATCCCGATCCCACCCCTAATAAAAACACTTTACTTAACTGATTGAAAAGATATTAAAAGGAGTTTATAAAACTGGGGAAACACTTTTCAAACTGCTGAGATTACTTGAGAAAAACACTTTGAAAAATCCGCTGCAAGTATTCTAAGTATTAAAACTAATTTTGACAAAATCAGCTAAGTAATTATCAGACGAGTGGTCATCAAATCTGTTCAAAGATTTGTTCGCGAACAGACTTTTAACTTACTACTCTGATCAGCTTAGTCTGCTCACTGTTAGAGAAAAAGTTTTAAAGTTAAAATTGAAAGAAATTTTTTAAAGAGGTTTATTCATCCCCCCCCCCCCCTCTAAACCTCATCTGACCACTTGGGACCAACAATATGTATAATTTATTATAATATCAATATTTTATTGAGAAAATATTGGTAATTTATTGTGAGAAAGAATTATAAATTATTTGTGAGATAATTATATTTTTATTTGTATGTGTGACAAATTATCATGTGTCTAAGAGATCATACTTTTGGACTAGTTTTGTGATTTTAATTCATTACTAACTCGTGGATTTATTTGATCACGTATATTTTATTGCGCTATTTATTGAATAATAAATAAGAGGCAATAAAAGTATTTGCGAAATACAAAGAGATGCATTTGTGAACTACAAATCTAGAAAATGGAATAAGAAAAATTTAAATTCTTATATCCAAATTGTGGGGTTAAATACGAATATATTCATTTACACATAAGTGTGTTAAAATGGGAAAAATTCATCAAATAATTTACCGAACTCAACTCAATTGAATTTTGTAGCTAAAATAATAGAATTTTAAGATGTGGTTAAATGTCAATCTTTAAATTCAGGTTTACTTGACAACTTGTGGGGGAAAACTCGTTAGATGTCTACGCACATACTAAGTCGAGTTTCATACAAGAAAGTCAAGTATCATTCCATATGAGTTATGGAAGGGAAGAAAAATCAAATACCTCAAAATGTGGGGGTACTTAGGTCAGATATCGATTTCACCATCGAAAAATAACTTAAAGATATTAATTACTATCAGTTTATGCGATAAATAGTATTAGCTCATATTTTTTGTATTTAAATCTGACATAATTGTAATCATGTGAACCGAGTCACGTGATGTAACAATCATTGAGAATGTAAGAAGGATTTGAGAATCATTTCTTATAAATTGATCTTGATTTCGATTCAGATTTATTTTCAGTTTGTGTGGTTTACTAATATTAAAATCTGATAAAGTAATATTATTTATTACTTACATAAATCTTTCTAAAATTTATAATTATAGTTATTTATATATTATTTGTTATGCGAGAATAAAAGGTATGGTTTAATAATTTTAGATTAGAATATTTATTTAAAAGTCATATAATATTTTGCGAAAATATTTAATTGACTTTGATTTAGAGGGTTTACCTTGTGAAGATTATAATTATTTTTAATTATAAACTATTTTATTCTGAGAGAATATATATATGAATTGATAAAAAGGTCAATCTCTAACTTCAACATGAGTTTGTTGATGAGTTGAAGAGACATATGAGCTAAAACCTCGAAGTTATTTGACCCAGATATTCAAACTTATAGGTTAAAGAATTAACCTCGAACATATAAATAGATTATGTCACGTTCCAATATCGTGGATTTGAAAGAGGCGATTGACAGCGAGTTACATTCATAAAGTTGGTAGACCTCGAGGAGTGAACCAATTAGATGTAGATGGATTTTTAAGTTCAAGAGTTTAAAAACTTTGATAAGTCAATCGATAAAAACTAGGCTAGACGAGTAGCCAAGTTGTCTTATAAAAGAAATAATTTTACTTCTTTGAATCATATTCACTAGCGATTAGGATGACATCCATTTGAATGTTAATAGCTCTAATAGCTATATATAATGGATGTTGAGATTATCATTCTTAATGGTGAATTAAATGAGAAAATTTATAAGGAGTAACCAGAGGGTTTAGTTGTTAAATGAAAAGAAAACATAGTTTGCGAAACTTTTGTATTTTCTTGTTGACATTTAACAAACTTATAACCAATGACATCAAAAATGTGATAGTGTAATATTAATAAATATGACAAGTGTGTCTATATAAACTAACTAGATAATTGAGTATCAGAGTTTGTTTATATGCAAATGATATGTTAATATTTGGGACTAATACTTTGAATATTAAATCCATTGAGAAAATATTAACTTATGATATGAAAAATTTCGGTTTAATCAATCATGATTAGGAGGTCATGTGATGACATTAAATTATCTCAAACATATATTGATAGATAGTTTAATACTTATGAAATTAAGGGAATAATTTTGTTTAATTCATATCTTGTGTATAGAGTATCACAATTTTGAGAATGCTAAAAAAAAAAAAAAAAAAATTAGATGTCACGCATATATCGTAAAATGCAAGAGTCTAGACATCGTCTCTTTGGTTAATAAACTAAGGAGATACATGAGCAATCCTAGCAAGATTCGTTAGGATGCATTAATGAGAATGCTTGAATCTTGAAAGAATACATGTGTATGTGCTGGAAAAATATCCAACGATCCATGGGGGATATGGTAATGCAAATGAAACTTCTAATTTAGAGGAATTGAAGTTCATAAGTGAATATGTATTCAATATAAGAGGCACCGCAATTTCTTGAATATCTTCCAAACAAACGTATATAGCTCAATCTACTATGAAATTAAAGTGCATAGCATTGGATAAAGCTAGTGAAGAATTTGAAGGGCTTCACAAAATTCGTTTAAGATATTTTAATATGACTGAAAATTGAGTTAAGACACACGTAAAATGCGATAATCAAGCGGTGATATACAGAGCTCAACAAACTCTATGTATAATGGTAAAGTCACGAATTATTCGTTGTCGTTGACACAATATCGAGGGACATCTACTTTTAAATAGAATGGACTTTATGAAGTCAAGAGATAATCCTGATTCCGGATATTAAAGGTTTATCTAGAGAGTAGTATATGCATCGAGGGGAATGGGCTTAAAGCATTAAATTAGATTAAGTTATCTCGTACGGAAATCTAACCTGGCGATTGGAGATCCCACGGACCAGGTTCAATAGGACAACTAGTCTTGGCTAACTTAAAAGAAAGCACTTAAGAGTATAACTTTATCCCATTCTTATGATGCAATAAGTGCAAGCCTACCGCGTTTATAAGGTTAAGCAAACGCTTTTAATGACGTCTATACCTTGTCAAGAACAAGTGGAGTATGGTAGGATACTCTTGATAGATACGGTCACCTATGTTAGTATGAGCTGGGTCGGCTCGTTGAGAATTTCTTTGTAGGCTGAAATTCTTTAAAGCACTCGCATAACCAAGAATGTTCAGGGCCAAAAACGAACACAACCGAGAACTTGAAACAAATCGGTTTAGTACTGTGTTAAGTTTATTGTCTTGGTTTACACCAATAGTCGACGGTTCAAGATGAAATATTTCACCGATTGGCTAAGTAAATCAGATAAGCTTTAACTAGGGAAGGTTCATGATGAAATATTTCACCTATCCTGATGCGGTATTATACCTAAAGAATACTTCGACATAACATGTCTTGTGATACGGGACATGAAGAACTATTTTATTCATGTGGAGATTGTTGGATTTTACAATTTGTATTCGAATAAAATTAGTTGAGAGTAATTAAGGGGTTGCGTCTGTTCGGTCTGAAGAGGTATCCTTTGGACCGAAACAGTGCAATCCAAACGATGTGTCTCTTGAGAATAGACATTTACGTGCCTATAAATAGGAGACTTAATCTGGCCAATTAAGTATCTTTTTTCAGACAATAATAAAAAATTACTCTCTTATCTACTTTAAATTTATGTCGAATCTTCTACTTGCTTCGGTTCGCCGTGGGTTCATTATTTGTGCAAATAATGAACAACTGACTGTTGTATCTTGGGAGACTACCGAGAATCAAACTGTGTGCACCGTGGCAGCCCCGAAAATATTGTCTTAAGGAAATTTGTTTCGGCAAGCCTCAGTCTAATTTCCTTGTTTTTTACGTAAAGATTAAAGTGATATTTGGTTTCGATACAAGTAAGTATTTTTCACTATTTTTTGGATTAGATCGAAATATTTATGTGCACAGATTTTTAGACACCAACAGCTGGTTGAAAAGTAATAGTTGCATATTCATCCACCAAAATTATTTAATTGAGTATTTTGATTGAATTTCAAAATTGATAATTGCGCATTTTACCCTAAATTAGAATTGAATGTTTTAACTGAATTTTAAAGTTGATTTTTTTATTTGTTTCTATCTCTCAGAACTAGCAGACCATCAATTTGGATTTCATATTTATATAATTGTTCATAAAGTTTAAAATTGAATAATATAAATTATGCATAAACTTTTATATTAAAGATTCGATAAATCCTTCTATATAATTCAAGAGTAGCCATTTAAATACTTATATAATAAAATACTATGTATTTTGACTTAGATAGTTATACCCATTAAAAATATTCAACCAATGTAATTTGTGGTTCTTTTTAAAAAATTTCAATAAGAAAAATTGATGAGGTTTTAATTTTAGATTTAAATACTTATTTAAATTAATATTTTTAATTATTTAAATAGATTAGATTTTCGAAAAAAAAATTGATATATATATACATATAATTTTTTTTATAAAAAATGGAAAAATACCCCCACCCCTACACTTTTGTCCTACATCAGTCCGACCCACCAGCCACCGTGGCCATGTCGTCAGCTTGGGTCGAAGACTTTCATCCCAAATGTCAACTTGACATTAATCTTGGAGTTCTTGAAATTATTTTAAAAATTGTATCTGAAGTGTAGTATGATGACAAACAAGACAAACACATATTTCTCTCATTAATTCAGTTCATCGAGACCGAAAGATACCATTCATTTTCTTTTAAAAGAAACATGAATTCGACTGCAAAGTCCAAATCGAATTGGCTATCCTTGGCCGATGCCACGATCCGAGAGGTGCAGGGAAAGGGTGGTGGCTGGATGAGGGGTTGTTGGGTGGAGGATATGGGTTTGTGACGGGTTTTGGGGAAAAGGAAGTGGTGTGTTTTTTTTTAATATATCTAAATTGAAATTTATTAGAGTTTAAGGGCTAATATACAATTATAAACTTTTATTCCTAGTCAAACTGACCCAAATATAAGAAATTCTCGAAGATGGAGCACATAGATGCACATGATGCTAGATCGAGTCTTTTCTACACATGAAATTTATTAAAAAATTAAGGGCTATTTTCTTGAGTGATTCATTTAACAGTACAAGGAACACATAACATTTATGATTTTTAGGAATATTTACATAGACACCCCTTGACTATTACCCTAATTACATGAATTTACCCTCTTGTTTCAAATATTACAAAGATAACTCCTTGACTTAATGGCAATTAGTCAACTTTAACGGAACATGTAAAATGTCAAAAATGTCCTTAATTATTTTTAATATTTACACAAATTTCTTTTTTTTTTTTCAAAAAAAAAAAAGAAAAGAAAAGAAAAGAAAAGAAAAGAAAAGCTAACCCTCCACCCCCACCCTTCCCTCCCCGTCTCCCTTGCCACCCTCACCGCCTTCGAGAGGCGGCGCAAGCTCCAGAGCAACTCCTACATCAATTTCACTCCAAAATCAAGAATTCCACCCCCGACAAGATTCAAACTTTAGCATCCATTCTTCTTAAATTTCGATCTTTTTGAGCTAGGAGGTAACAAAATCACCGAGCCTTAGATCCCCAAAACTTCTCTGAATTTGACAAATTCGAGCAAGAGATGCAAACTTTAACCTCGAAAGTTTCAATCTTTTGCGGATGATGAAGAAGATTATATATATAGATTCGTACATTAAGTCTTCAGTAATCCTCAATCTCAAACTCAATACCTGAAATTCGAGTGAGAGTGAAAGATGCAATCTTGAGGCCCTTGGTCGCGGATTTGAGGCCAGCTTGCGCCGGCAAGACGCTGACGGTGAGTTGGAAGGGAGGAATCGACTTAATGATATCATGATTAGCTGCCCTTGTGAAAATGTCAATCGTTATTTCAAGAGCCGTATATATATTCAACAAATAACGGGTAATATTTTTAGGGTGCTTAATTTACGGGGGTTTTTTTTTTTTTGTCTTTCTCCAAAGTAATACACACCGTGATAATGATTCAGTTTTAGAGTTTTGATTAAATAACCTTCTACATGCAAGCGCAACAAAGAGCATCAACTTGGGCCATTGGCTTCTTGTACATGTGAAGGTATATTATTAATGTTTAATGAATACAATATTGAATCTATATATATATATATATATATATATATATATATATATATATCAATTTCTACATAAATTTATGAAAATCTAAATAAGTTCACTGCTAACAAGTGTCATCTTAACTAGCACTCTATTTTGATGATTCAATGTGCTCAATTTAGGTACCGTGCTTCCCACAACCTTTTCACAATCATTCACAAATCTTTCACATTTTTCGATATCAAACGACACACTTTTAAAATCTCCTTTTGCAAATGCAAAATTCGCATCTGTGACTTCATTCAACAATAGTTGATAACCAACCTGACAAATCTTGTAGAGATTTTTTTTATTTTTATTCGTTTCATTGTCTATTGATCTACCAATAAAAACAACTGTCTTGGATGCTGCCTCCAATGTTTTAGTAAGAGCTATTTGGCATAAACCTTTAGCGTCTAAGTTGGGAGTAACAATACGTTTGTTATAAACGTTGAAACAATAGTGAAAATCATCCGTCGAACTGCATATTTTATCAATTAATGCATTAGTATCACCTAGGACGAACAAATGTGGGATCAACAGAAAGAAGAGCCCAATTGTTATCAAAGAGCAAAGAGTAGAAGCCATTCTTTTTTTCTTTTCTCAAATGATTTTATTGAAAATGGTTTTCTTTAGGTATATGTTCACAATCATGTGTCCTTATATACTCAATTTTTTGGACAAATGATGTTAATGAATTCATGCATGATATATGAATTTGCAAATTTCCTTTAATTCGTACTTAAAAATATTGAGATTCTGTGAAATATACTTGGGTATTAGACAATTTAAAGATCTTTACTTTATAAAATTTGAGAAAGAAATGGTTATTGATTTTTGCTTTGTTTGATTCTAAGTCTCGTGCTATGTATATAATTTAAATTGAGAATACCATATAGGTTCTCTATGCATTGACATATATGAAGACATTTAGGGAAAACAACATTATATGGGAAAAAATAGTCCCATAACTTAAGCATGCAGGCAAGTTTACCCACATTTTTTCGGACATACAAATTCACCCTATAATTTATAAATTTGAAGCCATTCTAGTTCCAAATGCAATTACAAAAAATGGACCGAGCTAATATCACATGCGGCAATGTTCTCGAAAATTCGAGGATTTTGCTGTTTGAAAAGTAATAGTTGCATATTCATCCACCAAAATTATTTAATTGAGTATTTTGATTGAATTTCAAAATTGATAATTGCGAATTTTACCCTAAATTAGAATTGAACGTTTTAACTGAATTTTAAAGTTGATTTTTTTTTTTTGTTTCTATCTCTCGGAACTAGCAGACCATCAATCGGGATTTCATAATTATATAATTGTTCATAAAGTTTAAAATTGAATAATATAAATTGTTCATAAACTTTTATATGAAAGATTTAATAAATCCTTCTATAGAATTCAAGAGTAGCCATTTAAATCCCTATATAATAAAATACTATGTATTTTGACTTAGATAGTTATACCTATTAAAAATATTCAACCAATGTACTTTGTGGTTCTTTTTAAATTTTTTCAATATGAAAAATTAATGAGGTTTTAGATTTAGATTTAAATAGTTATTTAAATTAATATTTTTAATTAATTAAATTGATTAGTTTTTAGAAATATTTTTTTGATATATATACATGTAATTTTTTTTTATCAAAAAATGGAAAAATAAACCCACCGCCACACTTTTGCCTACATCAGTCCAACCCGCCAACCCCCGGTGGCCGTGGCGCCAGCCTGGGTCGAAGACTTTCAACCCGAATGTCAACTTGACATAAATCTTGGAGTTCTAGAAAATATTTTAAAAATAGTATTTGAAGTGGAGTAGGATGAGGTACAAGACATACTCATATTTCTCTAACTTTAGGGTCCATTAGTTCAGTTCATCGGACTGGAAGAAACAATTCATTTGGTTGAATCAAAATGAGACTCCGACAGCAAAATCAAAATCGAATTGTCGATCCCCGATCGATGCCACGATCTGAGATGTGCGGGAAAGTGGTGGTCGCTGGACGAGGTGTGGTTGGGTTGATGAGATGGGTTTATGACGGGTTTTGGGGGAATAAGGGGTGGGGGTGTTTTTTTTTATATATCCCAACTGAAATTTATTAAAGTTAAGGGCTTATATGCAATTATACAATTTTATACCTTGTCAAAATTGGCCCAAAATATAAGAAATTCCCAAAGATCGAGCACATGGGTTGCACATGATGCTAGCTCGAGTCATTTCTGCACATGAAATTTATTAAAAATTTAAGGACTATTTTCTTGAGCGACTCCTTTAACAATATAAGGAACACCTAACCTTTTTATGTTTTTAAATAAGAAAATTTACATAGACATCCCTTGGCTATTACTCTAATTACATAAAAACCCTCTTGTTTTCAATATTTGAAAGACACCCCCTTGACTTAATGATAATTAGTCAACTTTAACGGAATATGTAAAATGTCCAAAATGCCGTTAATTATTTTTAATATTTAGACAAATTTCTTTATTTTTTTTTAAAAAAAAACTAACCCTCCACCCCACCCTTCTCTTCCTGTCTCCCCTGCCGCCCTCACCATTCTCGACGGCGCAAGCTCCAGAACCACTCCCAGATCACCCACAAGACTCAAACTATAGCATCCATTCTTTTTAAATTTCGATCTTTTTGAGCTAGAAGGTAACAAAATCACCAAGTCCTAGATCACCAAAACTTCTCTAAATTTGACGAATTCTGAGCAAGAGATGCAAACTTTAACCTCAAAAGTTTCAATCTTTCATGGATGACGATGATTATATATATATAATAGAGATTCAATATCAGGCCTTCTATAATCCTCAATCTCAAATTCAATACCTGAAATTCAAGTGAAAGATGTAAACTTGAGGCCATTGGTTGCGGATTTGAGGCCAGCTTGCACCGGCAAGACGCTGGCAATGAGTTGGAAGGGGAGATGGGGAGTGGAAGGGGTGAGGTATGTGGTGTGGGTGGGTTTTTTTCCCTACTTTAATTTGTTTTAAAATAATTAGAATTTGTTTACTTAATCAAGTTGTTGAAATAAATTTATTAAATTTTAAATTGATTTATTTTATATTTTTAAGAAACTATATGTTCTTAAAATTTTATTTACTGAATTCTGTTATTGTAGATAAATTTATTGATTGTTTAATTGGTGTTTTATTTTTGTAATAAAAAATTATTGTTATTAAAACGAAACTCTATATACCATTTGTGTAATTGTAATAAATTTATGAAATTTTAAATGTTTTTTTTTGTAAGAAAATACGTTTATAATGCGTATT
Organism: Penstemon barbatus; assembly: GCA_003313485.2. Taxonomy (NCBI): domain Eukaryota; kingdom Viridiplantae; phylum Streptophyta; class Magnoliopsida; order Lamiales; family Plantaginaceae; genus Penstemon; species Penstemon barbatus. The sequence continues at coordinate 23,074,660 of CM064877.1, read as the reverse complement.
TATCGGAGTATGTTATTGTAAATAAATTTATTAATTGGTTTGTTTATTTTTGTTAGGAAATATACATTATTTACCCAGATATGTTATTGCAAATAAATTTATTAACTTTTTTAATTATTTTTTTTTATTTTTGAAGAATATATATGTTATTGAACTTTATTTATCGAACTGTGTTATTGTGAAGTTATTAAATTTTTAATTATCGAATTGGGTTATTATGAATAAATTATTGTTAAATTGGTTTGTTTCAATTTTAAAGTTTAATAAATTTATTTAAAATATTTACTACACGGTTACAAAGATAACCCCTGTAACATAAAATATATTAGAAATACACCCCTTGCGGACAAAATTGAAAGAAATTGTAACGACCCGAACCCGACACCTGCCTGCTACGAATAAAATAATTATACGATAATCTAAATAAATTTCTAATAACTGCAATTCAGAGCTGTAACAGTCTATTATCATACAATAATTGTTTTCCAACTATCTCATTACACTTAACTTATCAAGACAAAATCAATTTCACCTAACATATTCTAGAAACTCTATGGTAGACGCCCAACTGAAAACCCTTAATCTGATGTCCATCTTGCTCTTCGGTAAGATTCTAAAAGATTATTTATTTGAAAGCGTAAGTTGGAAAAACAACTTAGTGAGGTCAGTGCCGGGATGCAATTAAATTTTATTCAAGAAATGATATAGAAATTCATGAACGGCCTATTAAATTGTAAAATCAATCCACAATAGTATAACAAATACATTAATAATACATATGAGATCACATTCAATTACCCGTCAAAACGGGCTAAACAACCACTCCACCTCAAATGGATACAGTAAGATAAGGGTGGGATCAATAGTTAGTACTTCGGTTAGATGAGGGATAAGGTGCTACATTTCCCTATATAGAACAGACATTGACATGTCTTACCCGAATGATTTAAGTCACTCCCCAAGGGGCTTTAATCCTTGGTTTTGTTAATCCGGTCAATGGCCGAGCTGTGGTAGCTCTGTAGCCCCCAGCTACCCAGAATTATCCAGAGAATACCATCAAGTGAGAGCATATGAACGTGCAAATAATCATGAACAGACAATTGGTACGTAAGGTGAGATAAAGTACTATACCTTGGTACCATCCACCATTATGAGGTGAGATAAAATACTACACCTCATTATTCAACAATTATCATATAATGCGAGAGATGCAGACAAGTATAGAGTTATCGGTTCTACTATGAAGAAGTAGTACATACTGCTAGCATTGCAGACAATTACAAACATAGATATAACAACCATAGTCATTTCAAATGAAAAATACATATATATGATATGATTTTCTTTAAAAGTTCTTTCAGTTTTAAAAATGTTTTGTTGAGGCGCTCACTGTTCTTAGGCTAGAGATGCTACTCAATGGTAGACAGTGGCCTCAAGTCCCGCTATTCGATTTAGAAGAATGACCTCGATCCCATTTATTTCGCGTCTTGATTCAATTGTCGAATAGTCATACCAACTATTCTCGAGTTACCTATAACCAACGTCATAATTCTATAAATAACGATTCAACGATCGATTACTCTTCAAACTCCATACGTTGTTCTATTCTTATTTGTTGTCTCGCCTTTTATTTAAACTGTCTATTGAGAATGATTTAATTAGGTTCGATTAAATAAGACGACCACGACATGATTGATTACTTTAATATATATTAACAAACTTTCATAATCAGTTTCTAGAACTAAAGCAATTAACTTTGATAGTTGAATTCATCAAAGTAGTCCTATAACGTGCATATATACACAAGCATATAAATACATTTTAAACTAAATATATTTAGATAAGGTAATGTTTATATTTTACTAATTGCTAGTTTAAGAATCCATGATTAAATGTCTAAATCATTTAAAGTTACTTTTAAGTTCAATTAAATTTTATAAGCTAATACAATCATGTCTAACAAGTATGTATATCAAACTATTTTTATTGAACTAATATATTATTAGTTAAGGTAAATATAAATTAGATTTAATTGTACTATTTTAACTAATAACTCAATCCAAGTTCAATATATTTTCAGTCCACTTAAAAGTCCAATTAATTTCAAATATACTCTAATTTCAATTTTGGTCCAAATCAAAAGTCCAAAACACTAGACCCCATTTCTAGTAACAATCTCATAATTTTAAATCAATCCAAGTAATGAAGGCCCAAAAACTCAATGGCCTATTAATACTAAAGCCCAATTAAATTACCTGCAATTGGGTTGACCCAAAGCCAACTGGCCCATCTAAATCTAACCACTTGTTGGATAAGGATGAAGATGAAGAGCACTGAAGACAATAAGTAAAGGGAGGTTTTGATGAATTCCAAAACTTCAAATCTGCTAAGTATAAATTAACTTAGCTGATATCCCTTTGAAGAATTTTTGACTAAGTAAAGAAGATATCAGAAGAGTCAAAATTCAAGGTCCAAGACTACTGATCTGCTGAAGGAAAGAAATCAGACTGGTGAAGATTAGCCGACTCAAAACAGATTTGTTCAAGTTTGAGATCAGCTTAGTTCGCCATCAGACTTGTACTCTCGTCAGCCAAGTGGAAAAGATCAAGAAGCCATCCCAACGGTAATAAATGCACCTGGAAGTAATAAATGCTGAAGTACAAGGCTATTAAAGACAAATGATTGAAGAAATGCTTCGCATCAGCTTGGTGCATTTAATGCTGCCTGCATAAAAGTACTGTTGACAGTACGGACAGACTGCAGAGAGCCGTTTGCGGAAATTAAGGACCAGTACCCGAGGTTTTTGAATCTTGTCTCACTTCAATGGACATTTTTCAAACCTGCGAGTATAAATAGCTGTAGAGACGAAGAGAAGAACAACAACACAATCTCTGAGAAGAATTTTGAAGCAAAATCTCTTAAGTCTCAAGAACAGCTCACTCATCAGCTCTGTCATTTGTTGACTGAAGCCGAAGTTGAAGATCGAAGAAAAACACATTTTTTCTGAGTGAAATCTGTTAGAGTGTTGTGAGGAGTAAATATTCGTCTTTGTGAGTAATATTACTTCGGAGAGTAGGAGTTTCTTTGTGATTTCCTGCTGCGAACTTGTGGCTTATCATTTGTTGTAAAGCACAAGCAGAGTGTACTAATTACTTTGTGTTCTTAGTATAACCCAAGATCTGTGTGACTTGGAAGAGTGGATTAAAGGATATTTACATCCATATAACCACTATAAAAATCTGTGTGTTTTTACTTGCATTTTTACTTGCATTTTTACTTGCATATTTTCAGTTACATAAAAACACTTTGGTTTAACTGTTTGAAAAGTTTTAAAAGGAAATGAGTTTTATAAAACTGGGGATCAAACTTTCAAACTACTAAGTTTACTTGTGAAAAACACTTTGAAAATCCGCTGCAAGTACTCTAAGTATTGAAACTGATTTTAACAAAATCAGCTAAGTAATTATCAGATTAGTGGTCAACAAAGCTGTTCAATGATTTGTTCGCGATCAGCCTTGTAAAATTACTGTTCGGTAACAGCTTGGTCTGTTTACGTTAGAACAAAAGTTTTAAAGTTAAAAATTATCAAAAAGTTTAGAGGTCTATTCACCCCGCCCCCCCTCTAGACCTCATCTGACCACTTGGGACCAACAAGTGGTATCAGAGCGGGTGGTTCATTAGAATCAGCTGCATGATCAACGAGCTTGATCCGAGTGTTTTTCAAAGGTTTTCAAACTTTTCAAAAGAGCATATTTTGAAAAATTAAAATTTTTGAAAAATGGATTGTATCAGCCAAGTTCCCCACATAGCTGGTATTAGCTTTGAAGACTGGATAATCAGAATGGAGATTTTCCTGGCTGCTTACAATTATAACATGTACACATGTATCATCAAAGGTCCATTTCAAATTCACCAAGACTATCACGGTTGATGAAGCTGAAATTGTGGTGGAAAAAAATCTAACATAAATGACAGCCGAAGAAATAAAGATGTTCAATCTGGATAAAGTTGGCCGTTTCATCATGACCAAGGCCCTTGACAACGACAGATTTGATAAAGTCAAGCATTGCAAGACTGCCAAAGAGATGTGGGATAAGGTTCGTGACATGAGCGAAGGAAACGACGCCATCAAAAAGCATCATCTGAGTGTTGCTCTGGAAAAGCTAGACAACTTCAAGATGAAGTCTGCGGAAACCATTGATCAGATGGATACAAGGTTTACAAGGACGCTGAACGAAGTTTTAAGGCTTGGAAAAACCTTCACTGATAAGGAGATAACCGTCAGAGTTCTGAAGGCTCTACCTCCGAAGTTCAACATAAAGGTGACAGCCATGGAAGAGTCAAGAGATCTGGGAAAGATTTCACTCACCGAGCTGTTCTCAGTACTCAAGGCATACGAGTATAAACTGCCAAGAATGGGTGTTGAAGAAACCTCTACTTCAAGTCCCACAGCTGCACTTGTTGCTGCTGAAATCCTAGAAGGCCAGCCTACAAAAGCAAAGACGTGGACACATCTGATGAAGCCACACTATTCAGCAAAAAGGAGTACACTGCTAGAGACGTTGCATTGCTGATGAACAACTTCAAAAAGTTCTACAGACGAAAAATGAAGAACAAATATAACAATGCTTCTACTTCTAACCCTACTTCTTCTTCTCAAGATAAGGATTCTTATAAATCCAAAATGATGTGCTATAATTGCAGAAAACTGGGTCATTTCATCAGAGATTGCCCATATCCTAAGGCTGAGAAGTATACAGAAGAGGAAAAGAGAATCAGAAATGAAAGAAAGCATCAGAAAGGCAAGGTTCTGGTAGCAGAAGCAGAAAAGCTAGCTGTTGTCTACTCATCTGATTCAGATTCAGACACTTCTGATGAAGAGTCTTCTTATGAAGATAGTCCTGCTCTTCTCTGCCTGATGGCTAAGGAATCTGATGGCTCAGAGGATGATGAGGTCACTCCTCTTGATAATGAATTATTTAATTCATTTGAACAAATGATGATCAACAATACAAGTATTGCTGATGCATTTAAAAAGCTTAAGGAAGAGATGATATTGCTGAAAGAGCAAAACAGTTGACTGAAACTTAAAGCTGAAAAGCCAAGAGAATCAGCTGAATACAAACTGCTTGAGCAAGAGAATGAATCTCTGAAAGCTGAATGTGAAGTTTATAAGGGTAAAATCATGGAGCTTGAGAAAGTCATTGAGTCTCATGATAAGTTATCTGCTGCATCCACTCACATGTCTAGTAAAAAGAAGACACCTTTAGATCAGGATAAGTTAGAACTGAACCATACTGAAAAATTTATATCAGCTGACAATAGTAAGGTCATTTTGTATGTTCAGACTACTAAACCTGCTTCACCTGAGAAAGTATTAAAGGAGACGAAAACTCCTAAGGCTAAAAAGAGCAAAGAGCCTAGTGTAGGAAAACAGACTGGTAAGTCCAAACAGAAGAGTCCTAGGAAGTCTTCTGATAAGGTCGAAACCAATCAGACTAGTGATAAAACTAAGTCGTCTATTTATGAGCAAGCATCTAGTAAACCAAAGAAGCATAAAAGCAAGAAAAATCAAAATGCTTGGTATGGAAATGAGTCATATTATGTGCAACCTGCTGCATATCCTCCTATGTATCATGCACCTCAATTTCCAACTTACTATGCACCATATTCTGCTCATCCAATGCATGCATATCCTCCTTATCATGCATCTTATTCTACTTATGAGCATTATCCTTATCATGCTGATTATCATCAACATAGCATATCTGATAAACATGATGAAGATGAAACTGTTCATGCTCCTGCCAAACAACAAAAGCCTAAGACTTCATCATCTTGGGTTGTCAAAGGTGGAACTAATCCTTCAGGACCCTCTCAATAAGGGTACCTAAAACAATTTTTTTTTTTTTGTAGGTTAGGATTAGGAGTAGGAGTAAAGTAGAGAAAATCTGGTACTTGGACAGTGGATGTTCAAGTCATATGTGTGGAAACATAATGAGCTGACTGATGTTGTTGTTGTGGATGGTCCTAAAGTTACTTTTGGAGACAACAAATAAGGCAAAATTGTAGCAAGTGGAAAGTTGATCAAAGGCAACATTGAGATATCTGACGTCTCTTATGTTAAAGGCCTCAAATACAATTTGCTGAGCATAAGTCAATTTTGTGACAAAGGATATTCAGTCATCATCTCAACCGATAAGTGCTACGTTGAATAGATAGGTACAAAAAAGGTAATTTTATCTGGAAGACGACAAGAAAATGTCTACACAGTGGACTGGAATTCTGCTGACAAGAATTCAAGTATGTGTTTGGTGGCATCAACACCAAGTGAAGTCAGTTGGCTGTGGCACAAAAGAATGAACCATGTGAATTTCAAGACCATCAACAGACTTATCAAGAACAATCTGGTAGAAGGAATTCCAAAAACAGTCATGAGCAAAGATAAGTTATGTGACGCTTGTCAGAAGGGTAAACAAATCAAGTCATCATTCAAAATCAAGAAACACCAATCTTCTAGAAGAATATTGGAGCTGCTACACATGGACTTATTTGGACCCATTGATCCTGTCAGCAATGGTGGAAAGAAATACTGCCTAGCTGTTGTGGATGATTATTCAAGATACAGTTGGGTGATTTTCATGAAGAAGAAAACTGAAACCAAGGAGCATCTTACAAATCTGATAAAAAAGATTCAGAATGAGAAAAATATGAAATTACTGAAGATCAGATCAGATAGAGGGACAGAATTTACAAACTCTACTGTTGAAGAGTATTGTAATGCCAGAAGAATCAGTCATGAGTACTCTGCTGCCAGAACCCCTCAAGAGAACGGAGTTGTTGAAAGGAGAAACAAAATTCTAAAAGTAGCTACAAGGACAATGATAGCTGAAGCTAAACTGCTTCAAAGATTTTGGGCAGAAGCAACAAACACAGCATGCTTTACCCAAAACAGATGCATGATCAACAAGCACCAAAACAAGACTCCATATGAAGTTTGGAACAACATGAAGCCAAACATTCATTACTTTAAGATATTTGGTTGTAAATGCTTTGTTTTAAATAATGTGAAAAATCACCTTACTGCATTTGCAGAAAAGGCTGATGAAGCTATTTTTGTAGGATACTCTACTGTTAGTAAAGCTTATAGAGTCTTTAACAAAAGAACTTTACTTATAGAGGAATCAATTCACGTAGTATTTGATGAACCAAATCAATCTTCTGAAAAGAATCAAAGTATTAATCAAGATCTGTCTACTGATTTATAGAAATTGAATGTTGGAAAGAATGAAGAATATGTACCCATCATACTACCTGATCTCAATCCAGCTGATAACTCCAGTGCTGTTCAAAATCACAATGCTGATTGTCTAACAGACGAGTTGCAAACAGCTGACAGACCAGAAACTGTTCAACAGACAACAAATGTTCAACAGACTACTACTGGAACTCCAACAGTAGTGTTGCAAGATCAAAACAAAGGACAACATTATGATTTGCAACCTGATCTTAGATGGCTCAAGAATCACCCACCAGAGCTGGTGATTGGTGATCCTTTGGATAAAGTAAAGACAAGGAGAGCTGCTGCAAGTGAAACAATGTTTGTCAGCTTCCTATCTCAAATTTAGCCAAAACAGATTGAAGAAGCTCTTAGTGATTCAAACTGGACTGAAGCTATGCAAGAAGAGCTAAATCAATTTGAAAGGAATGAGGTCTGGTACTTAGTTCCTAGACCAAGTCATCAAAGAGTCATTGGCACTAAATAGGTATTCAGGAAAAAAATGAATGAAGATGGTGTTGTCACCAGAAACAAAGCTAGATTAGTGGCCAAGGGTTATTGCCAAGAAGAAGGCATTAACTTTGATGAAACTTTTGCACCAGTAGCAAGATTAGAGGCTATCAGACTCTTTCTTTCTTATGCTGCTCACAAGAATTTCACAGTCTATCAGATGGATGTGAAATCAACTTTTCTCAATGGAGAATTGCAAGAAGAAGTTTATATTGAACAACCACCTGGATTTGAAGCCTATCAAGAAGAAGACAAGGTGTATCGTCTGAAGAAAGCCCTCTATGGACTGAAACAGGCTCCAAGAGCATGGTATGATACCCTATCTGATTTCCTTTTAATTAAAGGTTTTCGTAAAGGTAAGGTAGACAAGACCTTCTTCACTATTGAATGGGAAGAACATATTTTGCTTGTGCAAATTTATGTGGACGATATTATTTTTGGTTCAACAAATCAACAGATGTGTGATAAGTTCTCAAAGCTGATGCAGAACAAGTTTGAGATGAGCATGATGGGAGAACTTAATTATTTTCTTGGTTTGCAAGTAAGACAGTTGCCTGATGGAATTTTCATCAGCCAAGCAAAATACACAAATGATCTGTTCAAGAAATTTGGTATGGAAACTAGCTCTACTGGTAACATTCCAATGTCTACTAGTCTTCGTTTGGATAAAGATGAAGATGGCAAATCAGTGGACATAACCAAGTACAGAGAAATTATTGGGTCTCTGTTATACTTAACAGCTAGCATACCTGATATTATGTACTCTGTTGGGGTTTGTGCGAGGTATCAATCAAATCCTAAGAATCTCACCTCTTAGCTGCCAAAAGGATACTCAAGTATCTTAAAGGTACTGAAGATTTGGGATTGTGGTATCCTAGGGAATCTGGATTTGAACTCATTGGATAATTAGATTCTGACCTTGCTGGCTGCAAGATTGATAGAAAAAGCACAACAGGTGCCTGTCAGTTCTTAGGTAGTCATCTGATCTCATGGATGAGTAAGAAACAGACTTCAGTATCCATATCAACTGCTGAAGCTGAATACATAGCTGCTGGAGCTTGTTGTGCACAAATATTATTGTTGAAGCATCAACTTGAAGATTACAACATAAAAATCAGTGGAATACCTATCTACTGTGACAATACAAGTGCAATCAGCCTTACTCAGAATACTACAAGTCATTCAAGGACTAAGCATATTGAGATCAAACATCATTTTATTAGAGATCATATGGAGAAAGGAAATGTCAGAATATGTGTTTACTGGAAATCAGATTGCTGACATCTTCACAAAACCTCTAAGTGAGACAAGGTTTTCAACTCTAAGAGCTGAACTGGGTTTATTAAAATTGGATGCATAAGCTGAGGGGGAACTCATCAGAAGACTGAAGTTCAACAGCTTACTCATCATATTATCTTCAAGGATTAACTCTCAACATACTAGTTAACTTATGAACTCTTAAAGTCAGGGGGAACGTGTAAGACTAGCGGTACTTCTGATTAAAAGATGAAATTTGTTGATGACGGTTAGTTGAGGTTGTGTTTTCAACAGAAGATTAAAGTCTTGAAGATTGAAGATTTATTATCTAGCTGGATTGACAAACAGCCGAGGAAGGTTATCAGCTATTGGCTTTCACTAATAATAGCTTTGTCATCAGGACAGTAGTCCATCAGATAAGTATTTATTTTACTCGTCTGATCACCTGTGTAAAAGCTTACTGCCTAAAATATTTTATTTTAAGAAAACACGCTTTTACAAGTGATAAAAGAGCGGTACATTTTCCCGCTCCTCATTTAATGCGATTTGAATTTGAAAGGTCGTAACTGACGCCGCACGATCATAACTGGCAAGAAACGGATCTAACGGTTAGCTGGTATCACGGAAACCGAAATACCCTAACTCTATAAATCCAGATCTGATCAGCTCAGTAACTCTTTACGCACCCAAATATTCAAAGATCACTTGTGAGAAATTACTAGCAATTTTCTGCAAAATTCTTCTTGTTTCTCTAACTTCAAACAGATTCGAGATGGCTGCTGAAGGTATGTGCTTGGCCTATGATTCATACTACCAATCTGGTACCGATCTGATGAAGGAGTTGCTGGAGAAGTTCAAATCGGCTTCACTGGTAAATTTTATGGAGTATCACGAAGGGCTGATCTGGATTGACCAAGTATTGGAATACTACCGAACTGCTACTGTTGATTTCAGCACTCAGGAAATCAAGGCTACTGTTGGAGGTAAATCCATTGTTATTACCCCTACCCTTCTTCACGAAACTTTTGTGCTTCCGAACAAAAGACCACACGATGTCACTGTTCTGACGGAGGAGAATCACTAAAAATTCTGGGCAATCTGTGCCAAGGAAGGAGAGATGTTGTCTGGCAACATCAAGAAGAGACAGTTGAAGGACGAGTATCAGCAGATGGCTGATATGGTCTCAAAGCTGATTGAAAATTGTACGTTTTCTCTGGATGCTGTTACTATGAAAAGGTTCAGCATCATGGCTGCTATCTACTACGGATTGGAAGTCAACTGGTCTGTAGTAATTTGGTACATTTTGGCTTACTTCCACGAGAAAAAGAAGGGCAAGGGTCCCCAGACCAATCACAGAATCACACTGAGTTACCTGCTATTCAAAATGGAATGTGAGGTCACAAATGGTAAGGAGATTCATATTGCAAAGGCAATGTCCAAGTACTTGCCTGTTACAAAAAGAAAAGCTGAAGAAGCTGATGTGGAAGAGGAGACTGAGGAACCAAGGGTGGTTCCTGCCAAGAGGCAGAGAAAACTTGTTAAAACAGCTGAGCTTGCTACTGCAACTCAAAAGAAAAAGGCTGCTGACGAGCCTAAGGAGATAGCTCCAAAGAAGCTGAAGTAGGTGGATGATGCTGAAGTTGATAAGATCATTGATCTAACCACCGCTGATGTCAGGAACATGTCTCCTGCATCATCGTCTAGAACCCCATCTGCTAAAGTGCCTGATGAGAATGTCTCTCACAGGACCAGAAGTCAAGTAAGGGATACTGCTGCTTCCAGACCTGCTCAAGGAAGAACAAGGAAGACAGTCAGAAAGCAAATGACTTTTGTAGAAGAGCCCACTAAGATGGTGGACTTAGTAAGAGAAAGTCCTCAAACAGCAGAGAGGCCTGTTGGAGCTGAAGAAGATTCTGTTGCTGAACAGACTGATGCGCAATAGATTACTCAAGCAAACCCAACAGTTGAGGTTGCTAAACCTCAGGATGATCCTGAAGTGATGATCATCCATCCCATTGCAGCTGCACCTCTTGCATCTGCTGCTCCTCAACCTGCCCCAGCTAACAAGGGAAAGAAAAAGATTCTGATCAAGAGGAAAAAGATCTCTGCAGCTGATAAGAAGAAAAGGGAGGAAGCTGAGCAGAGGAAAAGAGATGAGTTGGAAGAACAGAAGGCATTGTAACTAAGCAAGATTCAGGAAGCTAAGGATGCTGAAAGAAGAAAAATGTCTGAAGCTGAAAGAAAGGCAGCTGAAGACTGAGGTTGCTATGGTCATTGAGCTAAGTAGAACTGATGCTCATGGACCAGTTCATGCTGGAGGCATCAAAATTGATGAAGAAGATGAAGACAAGGAAAATAAGCCTAAAATGCCTGCTGGAATGGTCAAGCCAAAGGAAAAGTATGAAGTAAGAAGAGCTTTTGACATCATCCATGCTGATAAAGCTCTCTTCAAAAGGTTTGAAAAGACCTTGGCTTATTATGACCATAAGCTGATGCAGAAGACTCTGTTCACCCACGAGAAGCCTAGATACATGAAATGGAGGGATTATAGGCTGAACAAATCTGTTGCAGAGCTTCAGAGTTGGAAGGAGTTAGCTGATGAAGAAAAATGGGTTCTGAATTGGCTAAGGACTGACTCTATTCAAAAAGCCTGGGATCCTCACTTTGTAAGGGATGATATGCATCTATACGCTAAGGATTATGCCATGGAGGAAGCCAAGATCATTCAAAACACATTGCCACCAAAGAGAAGAAAATCTGATGATGCTGTTGAGAGAGAAATCAACATAGCTGCTATGACCGCCTTGAATGGGCAGAAAGGTCAAGATATCAGCAAGGATCTTCAAGTGAATTGCCTCAGCTGCCAAGCATTCAGCAGATTATATTTGGCAAGGAAGTCAAGGATTACTACGAAGTGCCTAAGGGAAAGCCTGCTTTTCAAAATCCATGGATTATTGTGCAACAAATCCGTCAAACAACATCCTTTAATGATGATGGCAAAATCGTTAGTTTAATCTATGATGATGTATCTGATCAGCACAAAGCTGCTGAAAAACCCTTAGCACTTGAGTGGAATACTAAGGAGACCAGAGCTTATCAGGAGACAGAACTGAAGGATGCCCCTGTCCACCAGGAGGATGAAGGAAGGGAAGCTGCTGATTCTACTTCATCAAGTGATCTGCACTCATCACTGATGGAAACCTTCCAGATGCTGATGGAGAATCAAATGAAAGAATTGGAAGAGAAGAACAGCACGCAGCTAAAGAAGTTGCAACAAGAGTTGGCAAAGTCCAACAGATTACAGCTTAAAAGCATGCAACTCCTTACTGCAAGAACTATCAGGAATGCCATTAATAGTTTTCCCATGCCTGAAGCTCATTCAAAGCCGATAATGCAGAGCTTTGTTGAAATGAACAGAAATGTTGAAGATGTGAAGGCTGATGTCAACCATCTTCATACTGCTTTAAAGAGAGCTGAAAACAACATAGCTGATCTCACTGCAAACTTCATCAAGATCAGTGAAGAAGAGAAAGCTATTAATGTTGGGTTGTTGCAGGAACTTAACAAAGCTGGAGATGTTATCCATGAAGAACTTTCCACCATGCAACTCAACATTGATTGCCTAAATGACAAGAATGACACCGTCAGCACAACTCTCGATCATTTGATTGCCAGCCATGATGTAGCTAATCAAAATATCAAAGCTTTATGTGCTGCTATGAAGGTTCCTACTGTTGCACTTAACCCGACTGTTGAACCTGATAATGTCACCAAGTCTGATGATGACAAAATGGGGGAAGATAAAAGGGAAGAACCAACTAAGGAAACTACTGCTGCTGCTGAAGCTAAGAAGACTGATGAAACTGCTGAACCTGGAATGGTTGAAGGCAAAGAGACGTCTGCTAAAGTTTCTAAGGAAAAAGCCAAGTCTGCCGAAGAAAAGGCTGCTTCCAAGGATTCTGATGAAGATAAATCAGAGCCCTACACCAAATATAAGGATGAAGAGAGGATCAAGAGAAGAATGGAGGAAGCTGCAAAAGAGCAAGAAATGAAAGACAAAATGGAAGCTGCAAAATCCAATCTTCTTTTGGGTGAGGATACTGATGAAGATGAAGAGGAAGAAGATGATGAAGAATCATCTTATGAATATGAAGAAGTGCTGGAAGGAACAGATGAAGAAGCTGATAGTTAGCATAGACGAATCTATTTGTAATCAGTTTACTTTATCTATCTTTCAGACATCTCATCTAATCAGAAACTGTAACTTGTACTTACTTATAAGATTATCAATAAAAGTTCAAGTTTCTGTTTCCAACATATATTTTCTATCTCAGAAAATTTTGAAGGTCACGAACTTTAGCATAGGTAAAATAGGTACTTAGCTGAAGTTTCGTCATCATCAAAAAGGGGGAAATTGTTGGATAAGGATGAAGATGAAGAGCACTGAAGACAATAAGTAAAGGGAGGTTTTGATGAATTCCAAAACTTCAAATCTGCTAAGTATAAATTAACTTAGCTGATATCCCTTTGAAGAATTTTTGACTAAGTAAAGAAGATATCAGAAGAGTCAAAATTCAAGGTCCAAGACTACTGATCTGCTGAAGGAAAGAAATCAGACTGGTGAAGATCAGCCGACTCAAAACAGATTTGTTCAAGTTTGAGATCAGCTTAGTTCGCCATCAGACTTGTACTCTCGTCAGCCAAGTGGAAAAGATCAAGAAGCCATCCCAACGGTAATAAATGCACCTGGAAGTAATAAATGCTGAAGTACAAGGCTATTAAAGACAAATGATTGAAGAAATGCTTCGCATCAGCTTGGTGCATTTAATGCTGCCTGCATAAAAGTACTGTTGACAGTACGGACAGACTGCAGAGAGCCGTTTGCGGAAATTAAGGACCAGTACCCGAGGTTTTTGAATCTTGTCTCACTTCAATGGACATTTTTCAAACCTGCGAGTATAAATAGCTGTAGAGACGAAGAGAAGAACAACAACACAATCTCTGAGAAGAATTTTGAAGCAAAATCTATTAAGTCTCAAGAACAGCTCACTCATCAGCTCTGTCATTTGTTGACTGAAGCCGAAGTTGAAGATCGAAGAAAAACACATTTTTTCTGAGTGAAATCTGTTAGAGTGTTGTGAGGAGTAAATATCCGTCTTTGTGAGTGATATTACTTCAGAGAGTAGGAGTTTCTTTGTGATTTCCTGCTGCGATATTGTGGCTTATCATTTGTTGTAAAGCACAAGCAGAGTGTACTAATTACTTTGTTTTCTTAGTATAACCCAAGATCTGTGTGACTTGGAAGAGTGGATTAAAGGATATTTACATCCATATAACCACTATAAAAATCTGTGTGTTTTTACTTGCATTTTTACTTGCATATTTTCAATTGCATAAAAACACTTTGGTTTAACTGTTTGAAAAGTTTTAAAAGGAAAGGAGTTTTATAAAACTGGGGATCAAACTTTCAAACTACTAAGTTTACTTGTGAAAAACACTTTGAAAATCCGCTGCAAGTACTCTAAGTATTGAAACTGATTTTAACAAAATCAGTTAAGTAATTATCAGATTAGTGGTCAACAAAGCTGTTCAAAGATTTGTTCGCGATCAACCTTGTAAAATTACTGTTCGGTAACAGCTTGGTCTGTTTACGTTAGAACAAAAGTTTTAAAGTTAAAAATTGTCAAAATGTTTAGAGGTCTATTCACCCTCCCCCCCTCCCCCCCTCTAGACCTCATCTGACCACTTGGGACCAACACCACTTAACCCATTAATCAACCCCTACCCAACTAATCACAATCATGGCCCAAAATATTGAAAGCCCAATGTCACAAATCCAAACCCTAACCCTAATTCATCTTCTTCCAACCCCTCAATCCTAGCCGTTGCCGTCACTATTCCACTGCCACCACAACCACCGAAAAACCACCATCAACCCCTATTCAATTCTAAACAACTCAATTTCGAGCCCAACCGTACCCACACCCTAATTGCATCTTTTTCCTCCATCACCGTAGCCACCACCGCCGCTGCTCTCCTCTTCTCTCTCGCCGCTGTTCACGGCCAACCACAACCTTCGCGAACCACCATAGCCTCATCTATCTCTTTAGCTCGTTCGCTCTCTCTCACGCGGTCTCCTTCTACCTCTTGCACCGAAAATTGAGACTCTCCCCTAAGACCATCTCCAACCGAAGCCATTGTCCAATTGCCCAATTGCCTTGCCCTCATGTCTTTTCGACCCACCAAAAAAACTCATCTCCAACCGAAGAGCAATTAACATCCATTAATTCAATTTCACAACTTTCCCACTTTCACTCTCCCCACTCAAACTTATTTTAATAATAATAATAATAAATGCTATATACATATCTGAACAAATAAGTCGAAGACTGTTGCTAATTACAGAACAAAAGAATTATATGCAAAATTAATTAGTATTAAACAAACATTGTAGTATTGTTCTTTAGTTTTAATTTGTTAGATGAAGATGAAGATGAAGATGAAGATAAAAGAAGTCAGAAATTAAGGGAAGGTTTTGATGATTTCCAAAACATCATAATCAGCTAAGTATGGAAAGCTTAGTTCCCTTAGAAGGATCTTTGAACAAGTAAAGAAGATATCAGAAGAGTTCAAAGTTCAAAGACCAGAAGACTAGTGATCTCTTGCTGAAACAGCGAACAGAAGGGTAGGTCATCAGCCGAGTCAAATCAGATTAGTTCAGTATTTGATCAGCAGAGTACCTATCAGCAGAGTCGTTTTGATCAGCAGAGTGGAAGAGATCATGAGATCAGTTCAACGGTAATAAATGCACTTGGTGTAATAAATGCTGGAAGAGAAGGGTAGTAATGGCAAATGATTGAAGATATCCTCGTATCAGCAGAGTGCATTTAATGCAGCATTAAATGTGATGGACAGAAAAGTACTGTACATTGTACGGATTGCTGCAGGGAGCCGTTTCAAAAGAGCTGAAGGATGGATTTGAAGACTTGATTTGCTTCAACGGTCATAAATTCAAATCCGAGTATAAATAGAGCAAAGTTCGAAGAGAGAGACACACAACAACAATCAGAGATTTCGATTTTGAAGCAGAAACTTTCTAAGTCTCAAAAGCTCGAACAGCTCACTCGTCTGGTGGAAGTCATCTGTTGACAGAAACCCAGTTGAAGAAAACAGAAAAACATTATCTGAGTGATTTTGTAATAGCTGAGTGTTGTGCGAAGTGAGAATCCGTCTTTGTGAGTGATTCTACTTCAGAGGATAGGTTTTCTTGGTGAATTCCTATTGTGAGCTTATAGCCTTTTCATTAGTTGTCTAGGTATAAGTGGAGAAATATTGTAATCTTTGTGATTATAGTATAACCCAGAATCTGAGTGATCTGGAAGAGTGGACTAAAGGATTTTTATCCATATAACCACTATAAAAATTCTTTGTGTTATCTTGCATTCAAGTTTTCTTGCATATTTAAAGTTTGCATATTTAAACACTTTGAATTAACTAAAAGATTTTAAAAGGAGTTTGTAAAACTGGGGATAAAATCTTTTAAGAACTTAGTCTACTTGTGAAAAACACTTTAAAACAATCCGCTGCAAGTATACTCTTTGAAAAACTGTTTTGCTATTAAACAGCTAAGTAACTGTCAGAAGAGTGGTCACTCTGCTGTTCAAGATTTGTTCACGATCAGCACAGTCATCTGTTCTTCATCAGCTTAGTCTGCTGACAGAACACTAAAAAGTTTTTAAGTTCAAAAATTTTCAGAGGTCTATTCACCCCTCCCCCCTCTAGACCTCATCTGACCACTTGGGTCCAACAAGTGGTATCAGAGCAGGTGGTTCATTTGAATCAGCTGCCTGATCAACGAGCTTGATCCAAGTGTTTTTCAAAGGTTTTCAAAACTTTTTCAAAAGAGCATCTTTTTGAAAAATCAAAACTTTTTGAAAATGGAATGCATAAACCATGTTCCCCACATTGCTGGTATGTCCTTCGAAGACTGGAAAATCAGAATGGAGATTTTCCTTGCTGCCTACAATGACAACATGTTCACTTGCATTACAAAAGGTCCATTCAAATTCACCAAGACGATAAAGATCAATGAAGTTGATACCGTGGTGGAGAAAGATTTGAATGAAATGACAGCTGAAGAAATCAAGCTGTTCAATCTGGACAAGATTGGAAGATTTATCATGACTAAAGCCCTGGACAATGATCGGTTTGACAAGATCAAACATTGCAAATCTGCAAAAGAGATGTGGGACAAAGTCAGAGATATGAGCATCAGCTAAGTGTTGCTCTAGAAAAGCTGGATAACTTCAAGATGAAATCCTCTGAAACCATTTATCAGATGGACACAAGGTTTACAAGAATATTAAATGAAGTATTGAAGCTTGGAAAAACCTTCACAGACAAGGAGATAACCATCAGAGTACTGAAGGCCTTACCTCCTAAGTTCAACATGAAGGTGACAGCAATGGAAGAATCAAGGGATCTGGGGAAGATCTCTCTTACAGAGCTGTTTTCTGTACTCAAGGCTTATGAGTATAAACTGCCTAGGATGGGTATTGAAGAAACCTCAACTTCAGGACCCACAGCTGCACTTGTTGCTGCTGAAAACACCAGGAGACCAGCACATAGAAGCCAAGATGTGGACTCATCTGATGAAGCATCACTACTCAACAAGAAGGAGTACACTGCTGGAGATGTAGCATTATTGATGAACAACTTCAAGAAGTTCTATAAGAGAAAGATGAAAAACAAATACAATCATGCTGCTTCTACTTCTAAACCTAACTCTTCTTCTCAAGAGAAAGATGATTATAAAGCAAAACTAATGTGTTATAACTGCAGGAAATTGGGACATTTCATCAGAGACTGTCCTTATCCAAAAGCAGAGAAATACACTGAAGAGGAGAAGAAAGTGAGAAAAGAAAGAAAGCATCAGAGAGGAAAAGCAATGATGGCTGAAGCAGAAAAGCTGACTGCTGTCTACTCATCTGATTCAGATTCAGACTCATCTGACGAAGAATCTTCTGATGAAGAAAAACCTGCTCTCCTGTGCCTGATGGCAAAGGACTCTGATGACTCTGAGGATGAGGTAACTCCTCAAAATAATGAACTATTTGATTCTCTAGAGCAAATGATGTTAAATAATACTACTATTGCTGGAGAATTTGTTAAGCTTAAGGAAGAGATGAGCTTGCTGAAAGAGCAAAATAACTCACTGAAACTTAAAGCTGAAAAGCCTAAAGAATCAGTCGAGTACAAACAGCTTGAGCAAGAGCATGAATCTCTGAAAGCTGAATGTGAGGTCTATAAAGGAAAAATCATGGAACTTGAAAAGATTATCGAGTCTCATGATAAGTCAACTGTTGCATCCATGCCTACATCTAGTAAACAGGAGACACCTTTAGAAAAGGATAAAATAGAATTGAATCATACTGAAAAATTCATTTCTGCTGACAATAGTAAGGTCATTCTGTATGTTCAAACTTCTAAACCTACCTCATCTGAGAAAGTGGTAAAGGAGAAGAAATCTCCTAAGGCTAAAAAGAGCAAAGAGCCTAGTGTAGAAAAACAGACTAGTAAACCCAAACAGAAGAGTCCTAGGAAGTCTTCTGATAAGGTTAAAACTAATCAGACTAGTGAGAAAACTAAGTCGTCTGTCAATGAGCAAGCTGTAAGTAAACCAAAGAAGCATAAGAACAAGAAAAATCAAAATGCTTGGTATGGAAATGAGTCATATTATGTGCAACCTGCTGCATATCATCCTATGTATCACGCACCTCAATTTCCAGGTTACTATGCACCTTATCCTGCTCATCCAATGCATGCATACCCTGCTTATCATGCACCTTACCCTGCTTATGAACACTATTCTTATCATACTGATCATCAACATGATTTATCTGCTAATTATGATGAAAATAAAGCTGTTCATGCTCCTGTCAAAACTCAGAAACCTAAGAAGCCTAAGACTTCAACATCTTGGGTTGTCAAAGGTGGAACTAATCCTTCAGGACCCTCTCAGTAAGGGTACCTAAAACAATTTTTATTTTTGTTTTGTAGGTTAGGATTAGGAGTAGGAATAAAGTAGAGAAGATATGGTACTTGGACAGTGGATGTTCAAGACACATGTGTGGAAGCATACATGAGCTGACTGATGCAATTGCTGTGGATGGTCCAAAGGTTACTTTTGGGGACAGCAAAGAAGGCAAGATTAAAGCTAAAGGAAGATTAATCAAAGGGAACATAGAGATATCTGACGTCTCATATGTCAAAGGCCTCAAATATAATCTGCTGAGCATAAGTCAATTTTGTGACAAGGGATATTCAGTCATCTTCTCAACAGATAAGTGCTTTGTTGAACAGATTGGTACAAATAAGGTAATTTTATCTGGAAGACGACAAGGAAATGTCTACATAGTCGACTGGGATTCTGCTGACAAGAATTCAAGTGTTTGTTTGGTGGCATCTGCACCAAGTGAAGTTAGTTGGCTGTGGCACAAAATAATGAATCACTTAAACTTCAAGACCATAAACAGATTAATCAAGAATGATCTGGTAGAAGGGATTCCAAAAACAGTCATGAGCAAAGACAAGCTCTGTGACGCCTGTCAGAAGGGTAAACAAATCAAGTCATCATTCAAAAGCAAGAAGCACCAATCTTCTGAAAGAATCTTGGAGCTGCTACATATGGACTTATTTGGACCCATTGATCCAGTCAGCAATGGTGGAAAGAAATACTGCCTAGCTGTTGTGGATGATTATTCAAGATATACTTGGGTGATTTTCATGAAGAAGAAAAGTGAAACCAAGGAACATCTTACAAATCTGATGGAACTGATCCAGAATGAGAAGAGTATCAAAATATTGAAGATCAGATCAGATAGAGGGACAGAGTTTACAAACTCTACTGTTGAAGATTACTGTAATATCAAAGGAATACATCATGAGTACTCTGCTGCCAGAACCCCTCAACAAAATGGTGTTGCTGAAAGGAGAAACAGAACACTAAAGGAAGCTGTCAGAACCATGATAGCTGAAGCTAAACTGCCTCAAAGATTTTGGGCAGAAGCAACAAATACAGCATGCTTTACCCAGAACAGATGTATGATCAACAAGAATCAGAACAAAACTCCATATGAAGTTTGGAACAACAGGAAATCAAACGTTCATTACTTTAAGATTTTTGGTTGTAAATGTTTTGTATTGAATAATGGGAAAAATCACCTTACTGCATTTGCAGAAAAGGCTGATGAAGCTGTTTTTGTAGGATACTCATCTGTTAGTAAAGCCTATAGAGTTTTCAATAAAAGAACATTACTAATAGAAGAATCTATCCATGTAGTATTTGATGAGCCAAGTCAATCTTCTGAAAAGAATCAAAGTGTTAATCAAGATCTATCTACTGATCTACAGAAGTTAGACATTGGAAGAAAAGAAGAATATGTTCCCATCATACTACCCAATCTAAATTCAGCTGATAACTCAAGTGCTGTTCAAAATCACAGTGATGATTGTCTAACAGACGAGTTGCAAACAGCTGACAGACCAGAGACTGTTCAACAGACTGCAAATGTTCAACAGACTACTACTGCAACTCCAACAGTAGTGTTGCAAGATCAAAACAGAAGACAACATTCAGACCTGCAACCTGATCTCAGATGGCTCAGAAATCATCCACCAGAGTTGGTGATTGGTGATCCATTAGATAGAGTGAAAACAAGAAGAGCTGCTGCACAAGATGCTATGTTTGTCACTTTCCTATCTCAAATAGAGCCTAAGCAAATTGAAGAAGCTCTCAATGATTCCTTCTGGATAGAAGCTATGCAAGAAGAGTTGAATCAATTTGAAAGGAATGAAGTCTGGTACTTAGTTCCTAGACCAAGTCATCAAAGGGTAATTGGCACTAAGTGGGTTTTCAGAAATAAGATGAATGAAGATGGTATTGTTACCAGAAACAAAGCAAGACTAGTAGCCAAGGGTTATTGTCAAGAAGAAGAAATTGACTTTGATGAAACTTTTGCACCAGTAGCAAGACTTGAAGCAATCAGACTGTTTCTAGCCTATGCTGCTTACAAGAACTTCACTGTCTATCAGATGGATGTGAAGTCTGCTTTTCTCAATGGAGAACTGCAAGAAGAGGTATATGTTGAACAACCTCCTGGATTTGAAGTCTATCAAGAAGAGGACAAAGTATATCGTCTGAAGAAAGCCCTCTATGGACTGAAACAGGCTCCAAGAGCATGGTATGATACCCTATCTGATTTTCTTTTAATTAAAGGATTTCATAAAGGTAAGGTAGATAAAACCTTGTTCACAATTGAATGGGAGAATCATATATTAATTGTGCAAATATATGTGGACGATATTATTTTTGGTTCAACTAACCAACAGATGTGTGATAAGTTCTCCAAGCTGATGCAGAATAAGTTTGAAATGAGCATGATGGGTGAACTTAATTATTTTCTTGGTTTACAAGTCAAACAGCTGCCTGATGGAATCTTTATAAATCAAGCAAAATACACAAGATATTTGTTCAAGAAGTTTGGTATGGAAACTAGCTCTACTGCTACTATTCCTATGTCTACAAATCTTCGCTTGGATAAAGATGAAGATGGCAAATCAGTGGACATAACCAAATATAGAGGCATTATAGGGTCACTGTTATATCTAACAGCAAGCAGACCTGACATAATGTACTCAGTTGGAGTCTGTGCAAGATTTCAATCAAACCCCAAGGAATCTCATCTCTTAGCTGCCAAGAGGATACTGAAATATGTTAAAGGCACTCAAGAATTGGGATTGTGGTATCCTAGAGAATCTGGATTTGAGCTTATTGGTTATTCAGATTCAGACCTTGCTGGCTGCAAGATTGACAGAAAAAGCACAACAGGTGCTTGTCAGTTCTTAGGTAGTCGTCTGATCTCATGGATGAGTAAGAAACAAACTTCAGTTTCTATATCTACTGCTGAAGCTGAATATATAGCGGCTGCAGCTTGCTGTGCACAGATACTTTGGTTGAAGCATCAACTGGAAGACTACAATATCAAAATCAGTGGAATTACAATCTACTGTGACAATACAAGTGCAATCTCACTTACTCAGAATACTACAAGTCATTCAAGGACTAAACATATAGAGATCAAGCATCACTTCATTAGAGATCATGTGGAAAAAGGCAATGTTATGATAGAGTATGTTCATACTGACAATCAGATTGCTGATATCTTCACTAAACCTTTAAGTGAAGTAAGGTTCTCAACTCTAAGAGCTGAGCTAGGACTACTAAATTTGGATGCATAAGCTGAGGGGGAACTCATCAGAAGACTGGAGTTCAACAGCTTAGTTATCCGTTATTCTATTCAAGGATTAACTTTCAACAGACTAGTTAGCTTATGGATTCTTAAAGACAGGGGGAACGTGTAAGACTAGCGGTACTTCTGTTCTAAAGATGAAATCTGTTAATGTCTGTTAGTGGAAGTTATATTATCTGAAGATCTGTTCTTAATTCTTGAAGACTGAAGATTATTTTATCTTGCTGGATTGACAAACAGCAGAGGAAGATTACTAGCTATTGGCATTCTCTAGTAATATCAGATAACAGATCACTCGTCTGTCAGATAAGTTAAACTCTACTCATCTGATATCTTATATAAGCATGGTCATAAATCGTATCATAAGAAACGCGCTTTTATAAGTAACAGATTAGTGTCGATAGAGTTTCCCGCCCATCTGACATTAAAATAATAAAATTGAAATCCGCAACTCCCATCCACACGATTAATAAACTGTCAGATTAGATCAACGTTTCAGATTAATCACGATAACCCAAAATATAGAAACGTATAAAGTCCGATCTAAAACAGTGTAGTCGTCTTACGCACTCAAATATTCCCAAACTCTCTAACTCTCAAACACTCCTGCTTCGAAAGTATATTGCTTTTGCAGATTCCTGCTCACTAATCTCAGAGATGGATAAGATTATTGATGGAAGATACCTAAGCTACAGCAAATTTCACTTTTCGGGTACTGATCTGATGCGCTCACTCCTGGAGAAAATCAAAAAGGCATCACTTGTTCCAGTCCTGGAAGCACATGAAGAAAGGGTTTACGTAGAAGACGTCTATCACTTCTACACGACCAGGGAATTCAACGATGATGAAACTGTGATGACTGCTGTCATCGGTGGTAAGAAAATTGCTATCTCCGCTGCTGTTCTTAGTGAAATTTACAAGCTATCAGATAAGGGAGGAGATGTGACCAGTTTAGGGTCAGAAAAGGAGGATGAATTTTTGGCAATTTGTGCAAAAGAGGGAGAAGAGATGACTGGAACCCTAATGAAAACTCAGTTAAAGAGTGAGTATCAAAGGTTCGCAGACATCATTGCGAAGGTGTTAGATTGTAGCACAAGCTCACTAGATGGGTTACCCAGAAGGAGGTACTACACCATGGTTTGCATTTACTATGGTCTGAAAGTTAACTGGGCTGCTCACGTCTATGAGCTACTGAGTGATAAAAGGCTCTCTCATGCCATCTTACTCAGTAATCTGTTTGCATCCTTGCGTTGTCCCATGGCTGGTGGGAAGACTACTCATGGAAGTAAGGAGTTCAAGCTTTATGAACCAGTGAAACAATTGGTGGCAAGACCAAAAAGAAAGGCCACTGGAAAATCCAAAAAGACCCCTTCTAAGAAGAGCAAGAAGGAGGGTCAGACTAGTCAACCTGCTGAGCCAACAGCACAGTCTGCTGTTGAGGCTGGATCAGCACAATCTGAAGATGCAATTTCAGAAAAAGAGATTGAAGATTTCACCAAGGAGATTGAGCAGATGAAGACTGACTCCTCTCCTGAAAGGACTGAATCAGAGGAAGAAATGCCTCTTCAACGATTGAAAAGGTTAAGAACTAGAAGTGAGGCAAGGGGACCTCCCACTGCCAAACCCCCTGCCAAAAAGATTGCCAAATCAAAGGTTAAGAGAAAGGTTAATTTCTCTGAGGAACCAGTGGAAATAGTAAGAGAAACAACAACATCAGCTGAGAGGCCATTAGTTATTAAAGAACCTGTTGAAAAATCTACTGAAGAAGTTGTTTCCACAATTGGAGTTCCTACTACAGACTCTTCTGCTGTAGTATCTGCTGAAGCTGGAGAAGATCAGCAGACTGCCACAACAGGTGAAGAAGAGACACTCCTTCTGCATCCAAACCCTGTTGCTGCAACTCCAATACAAGCAGTTGAAAGTCCTGAATCAAGGAGAAAAAGGACTGGGAAAATTGCAACTTACCTGACTGCTGCAGAAAAGAAAAGACAAGATGATGCTGAAAAGCAAAGGATAGCTGCAGAAAAGGCAGAAGAAGATAGGCTGAAAAGCCTAGAGTTAAAAAGGCTGGAAGAAGAGGCCAGCAAGACGACTCAAGAGCAGAGAGATGTTGTTGAGGCAGCAGAATTGGCTGCTGTTATTGAAGCAAGCATCAAGGATGCTCATGGAAATCAGCATACTGGTGGGCTAAGTATTGGTGAACAGAGGGATCCAAACAAACCAATACCAGCTATGCCTGCACCGAAGATAAAGCCAAAGAGAAGAGAGGAAATCAGATTAGCTTTAGAGATTGTCAGGGATGATCCTGCCATCTTCGAAGAATTTCTCAAGAAGCTAGATGCTGAAAATGAAAGGATCAACCGTCTGACACTCTTCCATACTGAAAAGATCAAATACAACAGATGGAGAGAATTCAGACTGACCAAGAACCCTGCTGAAATGGCCAAATGGAAAGGCTTCAATGCTGCAGAAGCCTGGGTACTGAAGTGGCTAGAAACTGGATCTTTAATTCAAGCACTTGATTCAGAATTCTTTCTGGACAGGTTGAGGCTAATGATAAGTCACACAGTCAAGGCCGAAGCAAAGAAGATCTTTGAATCTGTTCCTGAGGATTATGATGAATCAGAAGACCTCAAGGAAAGATCCATAAAGTTGGCTATTGCTCAAGCAATGGAGCTTTGGGCAAAGAAATCAAGGAAGTTAAGGGGTCAACCAAGTTCTTTGGTCCCTCTTCCAAACATCAAACACATTGTCTACGGACCAAATATCAAACCTTATGAGGAGCTGCCTGAGGAACCTTCATCCACTTTTATTCCTCTTGATAATTTTACTTGGATTTCTAACAGGTCAGCTGTGGACAATGAAGGAATGATGAAGACAGTTGAGACTGTCAAGAAGATTATATCCCCTGCTGATAAAGAAAAAGCAAAGTCTTCTGATCAACCAGAGCAAAAGGAGGGTACATCAGACCCATCTGATCA
The DNA here is from genome assembly GCA_003313485.2 of Penstemon barbatus. NCBI lineage: Eukaryota > Viridiplantae > Streptophyta > Magnoliopsida > Lamiales > Plantaginaceae > Penstemon > Penstemon barbatus. The sequence continues at coordinate 23,049,323 of CM064877.1, read as the reverse complement.
GAACAAAGCACAGGGTGATAAGTCTGATGCTGCTGATGATTCAAAGAAAGAAGAAGATATTCCAGCAGATCAGATCAAGGACAAAGAAGTTGCTGCTGAAGGAGATGATCAAGCTAAGGAGAAGGAAAGCACTCCAAGCCTTGCTGGTAGTCCAGCAGATCAGTCCCTTGCATTAATAACTCAATCAACAGAGCAACTTATCAAAGAAACACTTCCTGCTACAACAAATATGCCTTCAACTTCTCAAGGTGCTCAGACAAATCTGTTGGACTCCATCCAACAACTGATCATCAAATCTATGAAGGATATGAAGGAAGAGTTAGCTGCAGAAGTGTTAGCTGCTGTCAAACAACCAAATCAGAAAGCTGCTGCTGTCCCAACCGATCTGATAGAAGACACTGCTCAGAATGTTAAATCCATCTGTCAAGATATGGATATACTTAGAAGACGGACTCAGAGCACTACTGAAGGTTGGAGACAGATTGAACAAACAGTTGAAACGGCCCTCCGAGCAGAAGATGAAGTCATGGGAAATATGATGAAAGACTTCACTGCTTCATCAAATTGGATTGTGGGAACTCAAATTCAATTGGGTGATCAAGGAGAAGACTTGCTCAAGGAAGTCAAAATTGTTAAGGCCAATCAACTCAAACAACAAGCTCAAATAACTGCAATGGAAGAGAACATCAAGCTTCTCTGTGATTCACTTCTGATTACTCCAATCTTACCAGATTATCAAATCAACCCTGCTGATGATGACAAAAAGGGGGAAGAGAGGATATTTGGACAGAAAAGAGTTGGAACTTCTCTTGTATTGGAAGCTGAAAAAGATGATGCTGAAGAAACAGAAGTGTTAGAAGAATCTGCTGATGATGATGAAAAGAATGATGCAGCAAATGAAGGCACAAGCAGATCAACAGATGAGAAGATCACAGAAGAAGAAGGTGAAGCTGCTGAAGAAACTGAAGCTGAAGCAAAGGCTAAATCTGATAAGGAGATAGCTGCTGCTATAGAAGAATCTGCTGATGATGATGAAAAGAATGATGCAGCAAATGAAGGCACAAGCAGATCAACAGATGAGAAGATCACAGAAGAAGAAGGTGAAGCTGCTGAAGAAACTGAAGCTGAAGCAAAGGCTAAATCTGATAAGGAGATAGCTGCTGCTATGGACTCAGCTGAAGAACAGCTTGATCCTGATACTAAAAAGAAGAAGTTAGAGCTGTTGAAGCAGAAATTGGAAGCTGGAACTTCCAAACCTGCTGAAGAAGATAAAGAAGACAAGCTAGGAGATTAGTCATGTTTATTTACCTATGAATCTCCTTGTAATTTTTCTTTACATTTCATCTGAACAAACTTGTAATATGTAATCAGTTCTATATCTATAAAATTGCAAGTTTTAATCCAACAGACTATTTCTATCTCAGAAATTTTTGAGGATCAAAACTTTAGTTTAGGTACAGGTACTTAGCTGAAGTTTTGTCATCATAAAAAAGGGGGAAATTGTTGGATGAAGATGAAGATAAAAGAAGTCAGAAATTAAGGGAAGGTTTTGATGATTTCCAAAACATCATAATCAGCTAAGTATGGAAAGCTTAGTTCCCTTAGAAGGATCTTTGAACAAGTAAAGAAGATATCAGAAGAGTTCAAAGTTCAAAGACCAGAAGACTAGTGATCTCTTGCTGAAACAGCGAACAGAAGGGTAGGTCATCAGCCGAGTCAAATCAGATTAGTTCAGTATTTGATCAGCAGAGTACCTATCAGCAGAGTCGTTTTGATCAGCAGAGTGGAAGAGATCATGAGATCAGTTCAACGGTAATAAATGCACTTGGTGTAATAAATGCAGGAAGAGAAGGGTAGTAATGGCAAATGATTGAAGATATCCTCGTATCAGCAGAGTGCATTTAATGCAGCATTAAATGTGATGGACAGAAAAGTACTGTACACTGTACGGATTGCTGCAGGGAGCCGTTTCAAAAGAGCTGAAGGATGGATTTGAAGACTTGATTTGCTTCAACGGTCAAAAATTCAAATCCGAGTATAAATAGAGCAAAGTTCGAAGAGAGAGACACACAACAACAATCAGAGATTTCGATTTTGAAGCAGAAACTTTCTAAGTCTCAAAAGCTCGAACAGCTCACTCGTCTGGTGGAAGTCATCTGTTGACAGAAACCCAGTTGAAGAAAACAGAAAAACATTATCTGAGTGATTTTGTAATAGCTGAGTGTTGTGCGAAGTGAGAATCCGTCTTTGTGAGTGATTCTACTTCAGAGGATAGGTTTTCTTTGTGAATTCCTATTGTGAGCTTATAGCCTTTTCATTGTTGTCTAGGTATAAGTGGAGAAATATTGTAATCTTTGTGATTATAGTATAACCCAGAATCTGAGTGATCTGGAAGAGTGGACTAAAGGATTTTTATCCATATAACCACTATAAAAATTCTTTGTGTTATCTTGCATTCAAGTTTTCTTGCATATTTAAAGTTTGCATATTTAAACACTTTGAATTAACTAAAAGATTTTAAAAGGAGTTTGTAAAACTGGGGATAAAATCTTTTAAGAACTTAGTCTACTTGTGAAAAACACTTTAAAACAATCCGCTGCAAGTATACTCTTTGAAAAACTGTTTTGCTATTAAACAGCTAAGTAACTGTCAGAAGAGTGGTCACTCTGCTGTTCAAGATTTGTTCACGATCAGCACAGTCATCTGTTCTTCATCAGCTTAGTCTGCTGACAGAACACTGAAAAGTTTTTAAGTTCAAAAATTTTCAGAGGTCTATTCACCCCCCCCCCCCTCTAGACCTCATCTGACCACTTGGGACCAACATAATTGATGAGATGAAGAATATTGTGTCCGCCAAACAAACATGTTTGTTTCATATTATGCCCCTTACAATTTTTTTTAATTCATATTATGTCCCTAAAACAATTTTTATTTAATATTCTGCCCCTACACAAAGTTATGAAATTATTTAAAAAAAAAAAAAGGGTGTCCAGTGCATCTCCCAGTCGGCAAGCAGGCAGGCTGCCATTGCCAGCCTGCTTGCCGGGTTGACTGCCCGAAGTCCCCTGCCCCCTGCCTCGCCCGATTGCCAGCCACCATCTCCAACCGAACAAAGCCGGCAACCTTCCCTCATGCTCGGTTGCCGGCTCGGTTGGAGATGGTCTAACACATTCCACCACCCCCGCTTCTTTTCTCTCCCTCTCCCGTTTCTCTCTCCCTCTCTCTCGACTGTGTGTAAAAGGCACATAGTGAGACTTGCCATATCTGGGGTGTGTGTGTGTGTGTGTGTGTGTATCTAGTTATGTGTATCTACCATGGATCAAAATTTTCATCTTTTCCATCGAAAATATCGAAAAGTTTCTGTTTTTTAATCAGGCGAAACGAAAACAAGATGTAATTCCGAAAATATTTTAAACTCTGTTGTTTTCCTAAATTTAGTAAATTTTTTTTACATTTTTCCTTAGTTTTTCCGAAATATTTTTGAATAATCTCTAAAAGTTTTCAATATTTTGCTGACCGGAACATACATTCGAAATGAAATTTTGATCCATGATATCTACATTAATTTAGAAAAGGACAAGTATTAATTCAAACCAAGATTTATCAGTTTTCCTATAATTTGTTGCGTGTAGACCTTGATTTGGGATGAGATGATTATTCCCTTTACTCTTTTTCTTTTTACATGTGAAAGTATAGAATAAATATGAATATATATATATGACTAAGATTAATATGTTATAAAATGTAAATAAGATCCTTAGTTTTATAATAGTGTGGCATAACTTCAAAGTCCCGATTACATACTTATTAAATCCCTAACAATTTAATTAACTTTTAATTTAAAATATATCTTATTAAAATTTTGGGATATTAAAGAAATATTAAAAGTTTTTTATGACGTCATCATCTACAGTAAAAATTACACCTTTATATTCATTTAAAACATCAAAAGATCGTCACTCCCACGCCTAGAAAATATTTCATTAGAAAAAAAAGAGGAATTTCTTTTTCGCCTTTCTTTTTATAAAATTGAATACTTTCGGAGTTGAGATAAGATTTCGAGCTACTGTTCTTTTGATTTTATATAATGTGAAAGTCGAGTTTTACAATATTTTTTTTGTATGATATTGGAAAATAGAATATTTTGCTATATTTCACATTAAATTAGTAAACTCATTTTAGTTTCGAGTATTATATTTTTTTTCAAAAATTTATATACACACATGTATATGTGAGTATATACATGCACGTTCTATTATTTATGTAAATTAAGAAAACTTTGATAAGATTTTTCTAATTCGGTAGTCAATATAAACTTTTTATTATCTTATTTTACACAATTTATAGCCTGAAAAATCTGCATCAATTGAAAATATTTTATACATAAGAGCATGACCATACCAGAATCATAACATAACAACAAATTAAATTGATAAAACTGAAAGTACACGACACAATTTCCTTTAATCTTTCATTCTTTCAAGTTTCAATATTTATTTTATTTTAATTTTTAATACATGTCTCAACTCTTCTTATAGAAACCAGCTACTAATTTCACAATTAATAATCACTTTAACCCACATTAATTTGTCCAACCCGCCTCGAAAGGAATTAAACCCTTGAGAAACCAAAAAAAAAAATTATCACTTCAACAAAGAAGGTACTCAATGGAAAATATCACTACAAAAAATCAGTTGTCTAGCTACGAAAAATTTAGTCACCAAAAAATCGAATATTGATCGCTAGTTGTCAATAAATTCGTTGCGAGGACCATCGCGTAAGCCATTTCCCTAATTTTGTTTACTTGTGAAATTGTGCAAGTCGTCCCCAATCATTTTAGATTTTGCTACGCTGTAGCGTTTCGTCGCCTATCCCACGCATTAGTTGATAGTTTTTTCGTCCCTCAATACTAATAGGGTGATTTACACTCAGACCCCCTCAAGTTTGGGCATATTACAAGAAACCCCCCGTTGTTTAAAAATTTACAGGGATACCCCCTCAGGTTTGGGCATATTACAAGAAACCCCTTACGGCGTTAAAAACAGATGGAATTTGATGATGTCAGCAAAAAAAACCCTTGGCTATATAATAATATCATACCACAGGGGGTGTTGATGTAATAATATTATACCACAGGGGTGTCTACGTAATTATATTATACAACATGGGGTTTATACAACATCTAACGGTCATTTTTTAAAATATGATAGTTGGCTACAAGTAACTACAAAAGTTATTGTAATCTTACAAATACACCCCCTGTGGTATGATATTATTACATAGACACCCCTTGTGGTATAATATCATTACATAAACATCCCCCTGTGGGTATATTTAGTCAAGGGTAAATTTGGAAAAAGAATCTTTTTTTGCTGACATCATCAAATTCCGTTTGTTTTTAACGCCGTAAGGGGTTTCTTGTAATATGCACAAACCTAAGGGGTGTCCTTGTTATTTTTGAAACATTGAGGAGTTTCTTGTAATATGCCCAAACCTGAGGGGTTCTGAGTGTAAATCACCCATACTTATATTTTACGTAGCTAATACTCTACATCGTAGCAAAATGCTCCCTAGGCGACAAAGCTCAAAATTGTACATAAATGCTCTTTTTCTTGCACGAAATTTATCTGCAAAATTGCTGTCTCTTGTACCCAAATCTCTTATTTAAGCACAATTTGATAAAGTATAATACCTTCTACTATTTATAACGAAGTACCTGATTAATTATTACAATATGTTATTTCATGTAGTTGCCTTTCATTTCCATCAAGCATAAAAAATCAAATTCCATAAAACATGCATGATTGATAGATCATCATCCACTGAATTGGACAAACTAAATACACGTTCATTCATATGCAATTTAGAAGAACCCGATAAAAACTTATTTTTGAAGTTTACAAGAATGTTAGAAATACAACAAGAGTTTGTTAGACAAAAGCATTTCAGTAAATGATAGCATAATCATTCTTTATTTCTACCTGCATGCATTGATACATATTTATTATTTATTTTGTGAGGGGATATGAGTTTCAATTCAATACATATGCATTTTTTTATTTAGAGAAAACGATAGCTTCATACATATCTCATTTCAGAAGTTACAATGTCATGGATAAACTCCGATAAAATACAAGAATAAAAAGTTTTTTCAAATGATAATTTTGAATTTCATGAGCTATTTTGTTGCCTTCACGTCGGATGTCACAGCCTAGTACAATACATATGCATTTGGTTACATATATAGTTTGCTTGCTTAATAGTGTAATACTTCCATTGTATTTATATAGCTTGGTTTAGTATTGAATTTCATTATTATAAATTCATTTATGGAATTGTTAATGGGCACACGGCACATTCGATTGGTGCACCTGCCCTAGTATACATATGAAAAATACCAAATTATCATAAACTAGAGCTTATGATAGTAACAACTCAATCGGAAAATAAATGTATCATGTTTATGTTGTTTAATCATACATATTATTTTGGTTATAAGTTAATTGAGTCAAGTTAAAGCTAGAACTCCTAGAATAATGTAAAAATGGTTTCATAAGTTTACCTATATGTTTTTGGGCTGATAATTTTACCTCACAGTTTAAAAATCTAAAGCAATTTGATACTATTTTGGTCCAATTACAAAAATTAACCTCACGTGCGGATCATGTGCTCGATAATTTGAGATGGTTGCTGAATTTAAAAACTGATAATTATATATTTACCGCCAAAATTAGAATTTGAACGAAATTTTAAAATTGATAATTCTATATTTACCCTCCCGTGAAATTATAATTGAGTATTTTGACTACCCAAAAATAAAAATTTGAACATTTGATTAAATTTTAAAACTGATAACCGCATTTCTAACCCCCATATATTAGGGAAATTATATAATTACCATATGGTTATACCCATTTCGATTGAATTTTTTCAAGTAATTATATCCATTTAAAATTTTTAATCATTTAAATTCATGATTTGTTTTATAAAATTTAGAAATACCCATTTAGTTTCAATAAGAAAAACAACGAAATTTTATCTATATATGTAATATATAAATTTATTATTGATAAATTTATAAAATAATTTATGTAATACAAATGTATCAAATAGTATATTTTAGTAAAAAAGAATTAATGAAAAAAACTCAAATTCCTCCCCTCCCTCAACCCCTCTAAACCATTCCTCTAGAAAATTTTAATGAATATGTGTCATCAATTTAACAGTGAATTATCTGCAAAAGAAAGTTATATCCACTTAAGGGTTTTTCTACTTTGCATCCCAAAATATGGAAAATAGACATTTTGCACCCTAAAAACATAAATTTAGCACTTGACACACAAAAATATGAACAATTCAGCACCCTCTTTTATTTTTCTCAAAAAACTTGGGAACAAATTAGGTAATTTACTTTTGGATCTTTAACACTTTGCATTCTCGAAACACGAGAATGAGCATTTTGCACCCCGAAATAGAATTACATTTTGCACCCTCTAATTATAAACAACTCATCACCTTGCACCCTCGAAACACGAGAAATGGACATTTTGAACCCCTAAACAATAAATTATCATTTAGCACCTCAAATTAAGAAAAACTCAATAACTAGCACCCTCTATTTTTTTCGGCAAAGTTGACCTCAGGGGTAAAAAAAACCTAGGAGCAAAATAGGTTATTCATTTTTTCTTAACATTTGCCCAAATACAATTATGAATACTAGAATATTCATCTGCAAAATCTACTTTAGCATATTTCTTTAATTACCAAGTTTTCAAAAGAGAAATGTACACTTTGAACCCCCTAAACAGAAAATTAGCACATAGCACCTCAAATTAAGAAAAACTTCACAACCCCCTCATTTTTGGCAAAGTTGACCACCGTGTTAAAAAAAACCTAGGTGCAAAATAGGTCATTTATTTTTTTATTAAAATTTGCAAAATTCAGTTATGAATACTAGAATATTCATCTGTAAAATATAGTTTTACATATTTTTTTAGTTACCAATTTTTCAAATATACTCAAAATATCCAAAATAATTTGAAAAGTTTCTAGCAAGTTAATACACAAAATTGACTGAATCTTATCAAAAAAATTAATTTTAAGATGGAGAGAGAAATGAGTATTCTAGTATTCATAATCGTATTTCCAAAAAGGGAAAAAACAAATGAATTACCTATTTTTTCCCTGGGTTTTTTGCCCCTACTGGTCAACTTTGCCGAAAAAAATTAGAGGGTGCTAATTGTTGAGTTTTTCATAATTTGAGGTGATAAGTGCTAATTATGTGTTTAGGAGGTTCAAAGTGTCCATTTCTCGTGTTTCGGGGGTGCAAGTTGATGAGTTGTTCTTAATTCGAGGGTGCTAAGTGCTAATTCTATTTCGAGGGGGAGGAGTGCAAAATGTATATTCTCCTGTTTCGGGAGTGCAAAGTGTCAAAGATCCACAAATATATTACCTATTTTGTCCCTAAGTTTTTTGAGCAACATAAAAGATGGTGCAAAGTGTTAAATTGTTCATATCAGAAATATAAAGTGCTAAATCTATGTTTCAAAAATGCAAAGTGCCTATTTCCCAGGTGCGAAGTAAAAAAATCACTCCACTTAATCAACAAATATATATCTCTCATATAACAATATAGTTGACGAATACAAAGAGCATGTCGTAGGAGTTCAATATATAGCAAAAAATGAAGGTAAATTGTTAGTAAACTGTAGATTTCCAGTACTCCCAGTAAAAATAAGTTCTTTTGAGACTAATTATTTTAATAACTGCGTACGTATAAATAATTGCAAATTATAAATCACAATAAAAATTAATATTAAATTAAAAGAAAACCCTCATTCTTCGGAGATTAACCTACCATGTCAGAAAATTGAGGACAACAATTTGTAGTGTATCACGAACCATGTATGGTAATTACAGTTTGTTATTATTTTATTGTCTTATTTTATTGTCAAGTCCAGGTGTCAAGTCAAACACTACTCGTTAATGTGAGGATTGGCAGGTAAATCAAGCATTTCCTCGATTTGTATGAGGGGATCCTAATCTGTAATTAAAGAGAACTATGTACGTCAGGTTAATGCCGGTGGTGACCCGGCGATAACCCTCCGATGCTTAAGTAAGTATCGAGATGAGAGGTAAGATCGAAATGGGTATTTACTGCTTAGAGAGTGCGTACTTGTTACCTTATTTATGAGGGCCATTTATACTTTTGCATTTCAATCACCGGGTCGGATCATGACAAGACGTCCAGGATCGGCTATGGATCCCTTTTATTTGGTTCGATCCTATCACAAATGGATCCGTAGAATTGTTTACGGGCGTCGACGAGCATGTCGGTTCACGCATGGGAATCGACGTACTCGACATGTGTGCATGGGAATCGACGTTCTCGACATGTGTACATGGGAATCGACGTTCTCGACATGTGTATTTAGTCGATCAAGTCTCTTTTCCTACCACGTGTTCTTTGTAATTCTATTTTATAATAATGATTCGAGTGCCACGTCAGGTGGCGAAGTCTTGGTACATCAAGAGTCCCCCAAGTTCTAGAGTTCGAGTGTAGGTAGAAATCTGGAAATTTTATTGCTTTTTATGAGGAAAATGACGAATTTTTAATTTTCTGTATATATTAGTGCTAGTCCCCCAAGTTCTAGAGTTCGAGTGTAGGTTGAAGTCTGGAAGTTTTATTGAAGATTTTAAAGTTTCGCGCATTTTGTCCCATCGGTTGATTTTGCGGCATTTGAAAACTTAGGGGTGGAAGATGAAACATCGCGTCTTTTTGAGGGGTTCTTGTGCCATTTGCGAAGCGGTAGTTTATTACCCTATATATAGGTCGTTTTACCGCAGAGCGATTTCATCCTACAATAAAAATTTCTTTGATCTCGGAGCTTATAGTCGATGACACACATCGTTGTCGATTTTGATCGTCAAATTCGAGATGTCGAACAACATGCCTTCGAGTCCCGAGAGCATTGAAGTAGATGATGTCTTGCAGTCTCTGTTAGAAGATGAAGACGAAAGAGGAGCTCAGAACGTTGGAGGTGATGTTCCTCAGCAAGGAAGGGCCGACGAGAGCGGCGACGAGGCGGATCCTCGGAACTACCACACTGAGGATAATTATTATGATTTCGTCGCTGGTAATTATAAAAAACCCTTTGCCATGATGTTGTCGGCCTTTTTGATTCCAGGTAACTGGACGACAGGGAAGCTGGTGAAAACGACATAATGCATAATCCCCATACGAGAGCCTCCGCTATTCATGATGTACCAAGTCTTCGTCATTTAACGTTTCACATCGGATCGTTGACATGAAATAAAACTATCAATATAATATCAACTACAAACTCACTTCGAGAGCCTTAAACTCTCGAAGTCATATCGAGCTCACATCGAGGATATCGATCGTCAACCCGCCGAGGATATCGATAGTAACATCTCCATCGACATAGTTATCATCGATACCCGTTTATCAAACATGATCCGTTTAGCTTGGGATCCATATTCGAATCTAGATGTCTAATCATGATTCGACCCGGTGATCCATTAGTAAAAACTATAAATAGCCCTCATAAATGAGATAAAAGGTACGCACTCTCTAAGAAATAAATATTGACCGATCTCTTCTCTTATCTCAATACTTACTTAAGCATCGGAGGGTTATCGCCGGGTCACCACCGGCATTAGCCTGGCGTAGTTATCTTTGATTACAGGTTAGGATCCCCTTTACAAATTGAGGAGAAGTTTGATTGACCTACCAATCCTCACATTGGCGAGTTGTGTTAGACTTATACTAAAGACGTTGACCGAAAGAACTATTAACCTACTAAATACACGCTCATCAATTGGCGCCGTCTGTGGGAATATTAACTTTGAATCGAAAAAAATGACTACAAGATCGAAAGCAGCTCTTGCTCGAGAGCGAGAAGGAAATCAAGATCAGAATGAAAAAGGTCAGGGAGACAATTTACTCCCCCGTAACCCCGAACCGACGCACAACGGGGAAGGTGGACCATCGCGGCCCCCGGCCCCGCAAGTTATGCAACTCACTAGAGAAGATCTTAAGGTTCTCTTGGACGAGGCTAAAAAGGAATGGTTCGCGGAGATCGCCAAAGACAACGTCAACATTCCTCGAAAACTCCCGCGCGGTATGGCTTTCGAAGCAGATATCGAAAATGAGTTGAATGAAGCAAATAGCCACGCCGACCAACAGCAGGGCAGGCATGCCGGAAGAGAGGAATTAGGGAAACCATCAGTAAGAGAAGTCAACAACTAGCGTCTGAAGTGAGGTCGCTCCACCAAAAACTAGACAGACAGGAAAAAAGGAATGAAGTCCCTGTCTCGAACTCTCCATTGAGAAAATCGCCATTTTGTGACGAAATCTTTTTCGAAAGATTACCACTCGACAAGAGACTACCGACCCAACTACCGCGATATTTCGGAACGGAAGATCCAGATGAACACTTAGCTTCATTTAATCTTCAGATGCAGCTTCATGGCATCTAAGACAACGTGGCCCCAAAAGCTTTCTCGACTACGCTGGCCGGAATGGCTCAGTCTTGGTTTGGAAGACTGGAGGAGAAATCTATCTTCGATTATGACCAACTTTGCGATAAATTCATGAGTCAATTTGGCAGCAAAAGAGCTGTCAGACCCCCGGCGAACCATCTATACTCCATCGTACATAGACAAGTCTTTTAGAAGCTTTATGGGGAGATTTAATAATGAGTTATTGAAGGTTGAAATGCCGAGGATAGACTTACTAATTACTGTGTTGTTTCAAAGCACCTTGAACAGAGGGTTCGCTAGTGCCATAGTCCGAGAAAATCCATCGACTTATGAGAAGATGATGGAGATGGCCAATCAATACATGAACGAGGAAGAAATGACTAAATTAAGAGGAACCTTCTTCGGTTTAGCAAAACCTGAGGAGAGGCAACCAGTCATCACTGCAGATCGACCTACGGAAAGAGCCTCAATCCACCGGTATAATGAAGACAGAAACAAAAAGGGTTACAGAGGAGAGAGAAACTACAATACAAATAGGCAGGAAACTGGCAGATCGAATAAGGAATACTACGACAACTACACTCCTCTTAAAAAACTCAGGTCTGAAATCCTCTTCGCTATACAAGACAAGAACTTGCTAAGAAAACCAACCTCTATCAAGGACAACCCCGGTTCGAAAAAATATTGACGTTTCCATCGACAGAGGGGGCACGACACCGAGGACTGCTATCAACTTAGGGCTGAAATTGAGAGATTAATATCAGAAGGATATTTAACAGGATACGTAAAGTTACCAAGGAGTGATCACGACAAGAATCGACCAGATCACCATCGATCACGATCAAGATCACCTCCGAGAAGAGACACGAACCAGGATAACAGAGGAGAGCAGCCCAGGAAAGCCCATCCGGGCACGGTGGTCAATATGATCTCAGGGGGACCTGCTGGAGGAGATAGTAAAAATTCGAGGAGGAGCGTCTCACGAGCCTTCAGGGACAGAAATCAGAATGATCGAAGAGGAATATTCTTGATACGATCAACCACGCAAAGCAAAATGATAGGATTTGACGAATCAGATCTCCTGCCTGAGTTTGCGTCGTTCAACAACCATGACATCCCCGATTGTCCGATGGTAATTACTGGCACAAATAGCCGGAGCAACCGTCAAGAGAATACTTATCGATTCAGGAAGCTCTGCGAATATCCTCTTCTTAGACGCATTAGAAAGAATGGACCTCATGTTGTTCACCCACCTACCACCGTATCACACAACCACGAAAGCCGAACCATCACCGCCTCCCGCAATCCGTTTCTTTCACTCTCGTTTATTTCAGAGAAGTATTAGGTGTTTAATTTGTTATTCCCTGTTTAATTTTTTATCTGTATAAACAATTTTTTTGTGATATGAAGATAAGCACATTGATTAAGTATTTATAGTATTTTTATGCCTTGTTTCTACATCTAATTCTTAAATTAATTACTATATGTTGATGCTTAGGTAAAGTTAGTATATTGTATAAACAGATCTATATGTTTTGGGTGTTTAATTTCTTCTTCCCTGTATAAACAAATTTTTTTGTGATATGAAGATAAACACATTTATAGAAGAACTAAGTATACATATATATCTAGGTGTTACTCACGTGTGTATAGTATGTATAGTATGTACTAATTATTAAACTACTATATAGTAATTAACATTCAGTAGATTAGTGGCCACTTTGAATGGAATATATATATAATAGAAAAATATTACTCCAGTAATGTAATGAGTAGTATTAAGTAGAAAATAGTAATGAATGTCCTGTGAAGTAGTGAAGGTGTGATGAATGAATGAATATTATGAATGAATGTCCTGTTTCATATTCGCATTGATGTCCTATATCAAGGTATTACTTAAATTTTGTAAATATTCAAAGAAAATGTTCTTTCTCTGCTGAAGCTTTTGTTTGATTTTTGGAAATGAAACTTGAAACTAGTGCAAATATGTTCTTTTTCCTGCTGTTAGATGATAATGAAAAGCTTATCAAAGTGCATACAACATATTTAGTTAATGGGAAAATTGCTTTTTTGGTACCATAGGATAGACTGACTTGTACTTTTGGTACCATTGGATACGAAAATGCAAATTTGGTACCATAGGATATGTTTTCCTTGCAATTTTGGTACCAAACCCAATTTTTCTACAAAGTTAATGGCAATTTACCCCCTATGAAATGCATAATGTTCAATTTATCCCTCTCTAATTTGAAAAAAATCAATTTACCCCCTGTAAAATTTTTAAGAAGCAATTTACCCCCTTCAGCCGGAGATTGTAACTCACTTGCCGAAATTGAGAGTATGCATGCAAACTATTTTATTTAACATAGGGGGATAAATTGCCACATTTATCATAACTCAATGGGTAAAAAATCACATTATCATAATAAAAGTGGATCAAGTGCCGCCTATAAAAATATCAGGGAATCGATGTGAAATTTTTACAAAATTTGAAGGGGTAAAATTCTTTTTTTTTTAAACCAAGAGGGGTTAAATTGAACATTATGCATTTAGTAGGGGGTAAATTGCCATTAACTTTGTAGAAAAATTGGGTTTGGTACCAAAGTTGCAATGAAAACCTATCCTATGGTACCAAAAATGTATTTCATATCCAATGGTACCTAAAGTGCAAGTCAGCCTATCCTATGGTACCAAAAAAGCAATTTTTCCTTTAGTTAATATAACATAGGATATATTTTGTTAATTAAAACAAACACATGAGTTTATTTTGATAATAGGAGTAAAGTGTTAACTTTGTTTCATTAACTTTGTAGATGACAAACAAGAAGAATAAGAGAGCTAGAGAATAAGTCGTATAGGCCTCCACTCGACCAAGCTCTCGCTACCCATAGTCCTACTACCACGCCCAGCCCCCCTGGTTATCTCGGCTTAGATACTTTTTCAGCGGGTCCTAGCCATATTGGTGCTAGTTCAAGTGTCGGTGATGGTTCGAGTACTGCTGCTGGTGCTGGTCCTGGTCCTAGTACAAGGCAGGTGTTGGATAAGGATGAAGATGAAAGCACTGAAGACAAATTGATAAGGGAGGTTTTGATGCATTCCAAAACTTCAAAATCTGCTAAGTATGGATTAACTTAGCTGATGGTCCCTTGTGAAGAATTTTTGACTAAGTAAAGAAGACATCGGAAGAGTCAAAATTCAAGGTCCAAAGACGTGTGATCTGCTGAAGGAAAGATACCAGACTGATGAAGATCAGCCAACTCAAATCAGATTTGTTCAAGTTTGAGATCAGCTTAGTTCGCCATCAGACTTGCACATCCGTCAGCCAAGTGGAAAGGATCATAAAGTCTTCCCAACGGTAATAAATGCCCCTGGGGGTAATAAATGCTGAAGTACAATGATATTAAAGACAAATGATTGAAGAAATGCTTCGCATCAGCTGGGTGCATTTAATACTATCTGCAGAAAAGTACTGTTGATAGTACGGACAGACTGCAAAAGAGCCGTTCGCGGAAATTAAGGACCAGTACTCGAGGAATTTGAATCTTGTCTCTCTTCAACGGATATTTTTCAAATCTCAAGTATAAATAGCTGAAAGAGACGAAGAGAAAAAGAACAACACAATCTTTTTGAGAATTTTCGAAGCAGAACTCTTTAAGTCTCAAGAACGGCTCACTCATCAGCTTAGTCATTTGTTGACAAAAAGCGAAGTTGAAGAACAAAGCTAAACACATCTTCTGAGTGAATTTGTAAAATTGAGTGTTGTGAGAAGTAGATATCCATCTTTGTGAGTGATATTACTTCGGAGAGTAGGATTTCTTTGTGATTTCTTACTGCGCACTTACGGCCTGTTCATTTGTTGTTAGGCGTAAGCAGAGTGTACTGGTTACTTTGCGTTTCTAGTATAACCCAAGATCTAAGTGACTTGGAAGAGTGGACTAAAGGATTTAAATCCAGATAACCACTATAAAAATTGTTTATGTTTTTGTTCATTGCTTTTAAACTTGCATATTTTCAGATTGCATAAAAACACTTTAAGTTAACTGTTTGAAAAGTTTTCTAAGATAAGAATTGTAAAACTGGGGAACAAACTTTCAAACTGCTAAGATTACTTGTGAAAAATACTTTATAAATCCGCTGCAAGTACTCTAAGTATTAAAACTGATTTTGACAAAATCAGCTAAGTAACTATCAGTTTAGTGGTCTACGAAGCTGTTCAAAGGTTTGTTCGCGATCAGCCAAGGAACCTACTGTTGATAACATCTTAGTCTGTTTAAGTTAAACAAAAAGGTTTTAAAGTTAAAATTTGCAAAAAGTTTAAAGGTCTATTCACCCTCCCCCCCCCCCCCCCCCCTCTAGACCTCATCTGACCACTTGGGACCAACAGCAGGAAGATAGGAGAAAGTGGATTTCTCTTTCCTTCACTTATAAATTTGAGTACGTAGTATTTTCGTTGTTTTATAAATGTTAATTTTGTATAAATTTTTGTTAATGTGGAGAGTGTTTGGACGTAGGTTTCATGAAAATAATTGCAATGTCGTGCGGAAGGTTGGTGAGACAATCGTTGTACATTGGGAAGGAGCATATCACTCTTATAATAATGCCCCTAAAAGACTAAGGGACAAGTGGTTTCAAGAGTTCCAGGTATTGAACTAAATTATAATTAAGTATATATAAGTTCTAATTCCTTCTAGTTTAATAATTCATGTTTATTGTTTATTTATAACATGTTCTAAGATTACTTGCAGCTTCATTATTGTTGGGCGCCTCAACATGAGATTGTGATTAGAAAAAATTTTGATCACATCGGCGGGGAATCGATCAGAAAAAAATTCAAGTACTACAGTAAAAAAAATATGAAGCCCTATTTCGTAAATGACAAGGAATATGATATTTTGAAAGCATATTGGGCTTCACTCGAGTTTCTAAACAAGAGTCGAATAAATAAGAGGAATCGGGCATCCCATTGTGGTGGCGAGGGACCGGCAAACCACACGGGTGGAAGTATTCCACGTTCAGAGCACGGTCGTCGAATGGTGAGTTAGACGGCTCATTTTATATTTTTATTTTATATAACTATATATATTAATAATTTGGGAGTTAGTTTTATGTTCTGGACACTTGTTATTATGTGATGGTCAACTAGGAAATGCTTTTGCCATTCCACTATTTTGTTTGAGCTTTTTAAGATAGAAACTCTGTTCATGGGATAGTTCAAGATTAGTTTTTGTTTAAAAGACTGTTAGCATGAGTAATATTGATAAGAAATGGAATTTGTTTGCAAGAACTTAAAAGAGGGTGCTATGCATATTTTATTGATATGTGTTGTCTAAGTGTTACACTTAGTTAATATCATTTGTATAATAATGAATTTTGACATGCTTTTCTATTTCAGGCCAAGGCAGGAGTGGTAGTAACCCAATCCAAACTATTTATGCATACTCATTCGCAGTATGATGTAAACGGACAAAGGAGTAAATAGGTTAATGAGCGTGCACGGAGAACATATGTAAGTCAAATAACCCATAAATTAATTGTTTAATATGTGTTATTAACTAACTTATAATATTCGTCGTGTATGTTAGACTAAGTTTGTGGAAAAATTGCCTTCTACCCGAAACTCGGAAACCGGTGAAACAATACCAGTACCGTCAGATGTTGAGTTGCAGGTACATAAAGATTTAACAAATACGAGTAATAATTTAATTTATTTAATTAAAATTTATGTACTTAAAATTAGTTTATAATCTAATTATTATTTTCTTTTGTTATTTAGACATGGGTAGAGACCGTAGGTATCGGAAAGAAAGGCAATATTTATTGTTTAGGTCCTGAGGCTGCTCGATTCAGGCCTAATTCATCATCACATTATTCCGGACCTAGTTCATCAGCTGATCCAGAGCTTGTGTCGATAATTCAAACTCTGGAACAAACTTTACAGGAAAAAATACAGGAATCGCAAAGCCAGAAGGAGGATTACGGGCAAATCAAAGAACAACTGGCAAAAGCTCAAGAAAGGTTGGAGAAATTCGAGCGTTTGTTTGACAGACTTACAAAGAAAAGAAAGATATCAAAATCGCCCATGTACCCGGCCAAGAACCAACAACGGTCTGAATATGATGATGAGGACGAGGACGAATCGCCGGATGACGATGACGAATCCTCAGATGGCGGTGACTAAATTGTCGGTTGGAGAGTTTGTTGAATGTTGTTACATTTTCCTACGATTTAAGTTTTAGACTTGTGTAATTGTGGGACGATTGATCTTTTGTAAATATTTTGTGATTTTGAACATATTAATATATCGCGTTAGCCTTATTTAATGTTTTAAATATACAACTATTAATTGGGTATTCTTATATTAAAAAATAAAAAAAAATTAAAAATTAAAAAAAAAAAGTAAAAAATGTAAACGTTCCAACGGGAATTATCCGTCGGAAAATGAAATTTCAGACGGAAAATGGGGGTCGGAATTTTCCGATGGAAAGATTCCATAGGAAATTTCCTACGGATAAAAGCCTGTCGGAAAATTTTCCTATGGATTTTCCTACGGTAACTGCCGTCGGAAATTTCCGACGGCTTTTCATTCGGATTTTCCCTATCGCAAAAAGATCCATCGCAAAAAGCGTCGGAAAGTTTTCCGACGCCACTCTTTGCGACGGATTTTCCGACGGGTGGTTTCCGTAGGAAATTCGTTTTTTCGATGGATTTTCTGAAAAAACCGTCGAAAAGTCCGTTGGAAATAGCCGTTTTTTTTTGTAGTGGACAAATAACGAGTAAAGTTTTCAGGGTGCTTAATATACGGGGTTCTCTTTTTGTCTTTTTCCAAAGTAATACACACCATGATGATGATTCAATTAGAGTTTTGATTAAATAACCTTCAACATGCAAGCGCAACAAAGAGCATCAACTTCGGCAATTGGCTTCTTGTACATGTGTAATTTGTTCCTTCTATTTAAGTGCCACTATTTTCTTGAGCTAACTCATTGAACAATGATATTGTATTCATTAAACATTAATCTTGTACATGTGTCATTTTTTACCAATTTTTATTGATTTAAACAATTTTTCTAATTCAATCCATTTTCTGCCCAATAAGTTAATTAATTATCTATGACATTAATAATTTGATTAATTTAAAAAACAAAATAACAGTAATTAATTAAAAAAAATGTGTGGCAACTTAGGGATTTTAACCCATTTCCCCGCCCAAATTATCAAAAAGAAACCCTTTCCCTCCCTGTCTCTCTTTCTCTCCCTCTCACGCCGTTCTATTCCTCTCTCTCCCACCCACCACCGCGCACAACCTCCAGTAGCCCTCTGGTTCACGCACCACCACCACCTCCCGCAGCCGTCTTGTTCACGCACCTCCACCGCCTTCCGCGCGCAGTCCATATTGTTCACCCACCTACCACCGTCTCACACAACCACGAAAGCCGCACCACCACTGCCTCCCGCAGTCCGTTTCTTTCACTCTCGTTTCTTTTAGAGAAGTATTGGGTGTTTAATTTGTTCTTCCCTGTTTAATTTTTTCTCTGTATAAACAAGTTTTTTGTGATATGAAGATAAGCACATTGATTAAGTATTTATAGTATTTTTATGACTTGTTTCTACATCTAATTCTAAAATTAATTACTATTTGTTGATGCTTAGGTAAAGTTAGTATATTGTATAAACAGATCTACATGTTTTGGGTTAACGTGTTTAATTTCTTCTTCCTGTATAAACAATTTTTTTTGTGATATGAAGATAAACACGTTTATAGAAGAACTAAGTATACATATATATCTAGGTGTTACTCACGTGTGTATAGTATGCATAGTATGTACTAATTATTAAACTACTATATAGTAATTAACATTTAGTAGAATAGTGGCCACTTTGGATGGAATATATATATAATAGAAAAATATTACTCCAGCAATGTAATGAGTAGTATTAAGTAGAATATAGTAATGAATGTCCTGTGAAGCAGTGAAAGTGTGATGAATGAATGAATATTATGAATGAATGTCCTGTTTCATATTCGCATTGATGTCCTATATCAAGGTATTAATTAAATTTTGTAAATATTCAAAGAAAATGTTCTTTCTCTGCTGAAGCTTTTGTCTGACTTTTGGAAATGAAACTTGAAACTAGTGCAAATATGTTCTTTTTCCTCCTGTTAGATGATAATGAAAAGCTTATCAAAGTGCATACAACATATTTAGTTAATATAACATAGGATATATTTTGTTAATTAAAACAAACACATGAGTTTATTTTGATAATAGGAGTAAAGTGTTAACTTTGTTTCAATAACTTTGTAGATGACAAGCAAGAAGAATAAGAGAGCTAGAGAATACGTCGTATAGGCCTCCACTCGACCAAGCTCCCGCTACCCATAGTCCTACTACCACTCCCAGCCCCCTGGTTATCTCGGCTTAGATACTTTTTCAGCGGGTCCTAGCCATATTGGTGCTAGTTCAAGTGTCGGTGATGGTTCGAGTACTGCTGCTGGTGCTGGTCCTGGTCCTAGTACAGGGCAGGATGATAGGAGAAAGTGGATTTCTCCTTCCTTCACTTATAAGTTTGAGTACATAGTATTTTCGTTGTTTTATAAATGTTAATTTAGTATAAATTTTTGTTAATGTGGAGAGTGTTTGGACGTAGGTTTCATGAAGATAATTGCAATGTCATGCGGAAGGTTGGTGAGACAATCACTGCACATTGGGAATGAGCATATCACTCTTATAATAATGCCCCTAAAAGACTAAGGGACAAGTGGTTTCGAGAGTTTTAGGTATTGAACTAAATTATAATTAAGTATATATAAGTTCTAATTCCTTGTAGTTTAATAATTCATGTTTATTGTTTATTTATAACATGTTCTAAGATTACTTGCAGCTTCATTATTGTTGGGCGCCTCAACATGAGTTTATGGTTAGAAAAAATTTTGATCACATCGGCGGGGAATCGATCAGAAAAAAATTCAAGTACTACCGTAAAAAAAATATGAAGCCCTTCGTAAATGACAAGGAATATGAGATTTTGAAAGCATATTGGGCTTCACCCGAGTTTCTAAACAAGAGTCGAATAAATAAGAGGAATCGGGCATCCGATTGTGGTGGCTAGGGACCGGCAAACCACACGGGTGAAAGTATTCCACGTTCAGAGCACGGTCGTCGAATGGTGAGTTAGACGGCTCATTTTATATTTTTATTTTATATAACTATATATATTAATAATTTGGGAGTTAGTTTTATGTTCTGGACACTTGTTATTATGTGATGGTCAACTAAGAAATGCTTTTGCCATTCCACTATTTTGTTTGAGCTTTTTAAGATAGAAACTATGTTCATGGGATAGTTCAAGATTAGTTTTTGTTTAAAAGACTGTTAGCATGAGTAATATTGATAAGAAATGGAATTTGTTTGCAAGAACTTAAAAGAGGGTGCTATGCATATTTTCTTGATACGTGTTGTCTAAATGTTACACTTAGTTAATATCCATTTTATAATAATGAATTTTTGACATGCTTTTCTATTTCAGGCCAAGGCATGATTGGTAGTAACCCAATCCAAACTATTTATGCATACTCATTCGCAGTATGATGTGAACGGACAAAGTAGTAAATGGGTTAATGAGCATGCACGGAGAACATATGTATGTCAAATAACCCATAAATTAATTTTTTAATATGTGTTATTAACTAACTTATAATATTCGTCGTGTATGTTGACTAAGTTTGTGGAAAAATTGCCTTCTACCCGAAACTCGGAAACCGGTGAAACAATACCAATACCGTCAGATGTTGAGTTGCAGGTACATAAAGATTTAACAAATACGAGTAATAATTTAATTTATTTAATTAAAATTTATGTACTTAAAATAAATTTATAATCTTTATTATTTTCTATTGTTATTTAGACATGGGTAGAGACTGTAGGTATCGGAAAGAAAGGCAATATTTATGGTTTACGTCATGAGGCTGCTCGATTCAGGCCTAATTAATCATCACATTATTCCGGACCTAGTTCATCAGCTGATCCAGAGCTTTTTTCGAGAATTCAAACTCTGGAACGAACTTTACAAGAAAAAATACAGGAATCGCAAAGCCAGAAGGAGGATTATGGGCAAATCAAAGAACAACTGGCAAAAACTCAAGAAATGATGGAGAAATTCGAGCGTTTGTTTGACAGAGTTACAAAGAAAAGAAAGATATCAAAACCGCCCATGTACCCGACAAAGAACCAACAACGGTCTGAATATGATGATGAGGACGAGGACGAATCGTCGGATGACGAGGACGAATCCTCGGATGGCGGTGACTAAATTGTCGGATGAAGATTCTGTTGAATGTTGTGACATTTTCCTACGATTTAAGTTTGAGACTTGTGTAATTATGGGACGATTGAGACTTTTGTAAATATTTTGTGATTTTGAACATATTAATATCGCGTTAGCCTTATTTAATGTTTTAAATATACAACTATTAATTGGGTATTCTTATATTAAAAAATAATTTTTTTAATTGAAAAAAAAATCTAAACGTTCCGATGGGAATTATCTGTCGGAAAATGAAATTTCAGATGGAAAATGGCCGTCGGAATTTTACGAAGGAAAGATTCCGTAGGAAATTTCCTACGGATAAAAGCCCGTCGGAATATTTTCCTATGGATTTTTCTATTTCATTCGGATTTTCCTGGTCGCAAAAAATTCCGTCGCAAAAAATTCCATCGCAAAAAGCGTCGGAAAGTTTTTCGACGCCACTTTTGGCTACGTATTTTCAGACGGGTGGTTTCCGTAGGAAAATCCTTTTTCCGACGGATTTTCTGAAAAAACCGTCGAAAACTCCGTTGGAAATAGCCGTTTTTTTTTATAGTGGATAAATAATGAGTAAAGTTTTCAGGGTGCTTAATATACGGGGTTCTTTTTTTTCTTTTTCCAAAGTAATACACACCGTGATGATGATTCAGTTTTAGAGTTTTGATTAAATAACCTTCTACATGCAAGCGCAACAAAGAGCATCAACTTGGGCCATTGGTTTCTTGTACATGTGAAGGTATATTATTAATGTTTAATGAATATATATATATATCAATTTCAACATAAATTTATGAAAATCTAAATAAGTTCACTGCTAACAAGTGTCATCTTAACTAGCACTCTATTTTGATGATTCAATGTGCTCAATTTAGGTACCGTGCTTCCCACAACCTTTTCACAATCATTCACAAATCTTTCACATTTTTCGATATCAAACGACACACTTTTAAAATCTCCTTTTGCAAATGCAAAATTCGCATCTGTGACTTCATTCAACAATAGTTGATAACCAACCTGACAAATCTTGTAGAGATTTTTTTTATTTTTATTCGTTTCATTGTCTATTGATCTACCAATAAAAACAACTGTCTTGGATGCTGCCTCCAATGTTTTAGTAAGAGCTATTTGGCATAAACCTTTAGCGTCTAAGTTGGGAGTAACAATTCGTTTGTTATAGACGTTGAAACAATAGTGAAAATCATCTGTCGAACTGCATATTTTATCAATTAATGCATTAGTATCACCGAGGACGAACAAATTTTGGATCAACAAAAAGAAGACCCCAATTGTTATCAAAGAGCAAAGAGTAGAAGCCATTCTTTTTTTCTTTTCTCAAATGATTTTATTGAAAATGGTTTTTTTAGGTATATGTTGACAATCAGGTGTCCTTATATACTCAATTTTTTGGACAAATGATGTTAATGAATTCATGCATGATATATGAACTTGCAAATTACCTTTAATTCGTACTTAAAAATATTGAGATTCTGTGAGATATACTTGGGTATTGGACAATTTAAAGATCTTTACATTATAAAATTTGAGAAAAAAATGGTTAAAGATTTTTGCTTTGTTTGATTCTAAGTCTCGTGCTATGTATATGATTTAAATTAACGTGCTAATAAAAATTGAGAATACCATATAGGTTCTCTATGCATTGGCGTATATGAAGACATTTTGGGAAAACAACATTATATGGGAAAAAATAGTCCCATAACTTAAGCATGCAGGGAAGTTTACCCCACATTTTTTCGGACATACTAAGTCACCCTATAATTTATAAATTTGAAGCCATTATATATAGTTCCAAATGCAATTACAAAAAATTGGCCGACCTAATATCACATGCGGCAATGTTCTCGAAATTCAAGGATTTTGCTGGTGTTGGATTTTATAATCTATATGTGAATAAAATTAGTTGAGAGTAATTAAGGGGTTGCGTCTGTTCGATCTGAAGAGGTATCCTTAGGACCGAAACAGTGCAATCCAAACGACGTGTCTCTTGCGAATAGACATTTATGTGCCTATAAATAGGAGGCTTAATTTGGCCAATTAAGTATTTTTTTCAGACAATAATAAAAAATTACTCTTTTCTCTACTTTAAATTTATGTCGAATCTTCTATTTGCTTCGGTTCGTTGTCGGTTCATTATTTGTGCAAATAATGAACAACAGACTGTTGTATCTTGGGAGACTATCGGGAATCAAACTATATGCACCGTGGCAGCCCCGAAAATATTATTTTAAGGAAATTTGTTTCGGCAAGCCTCAATCTAATTTCCTTATTTTTTACGTAAAGATTGAGGTGATCTTTGGTTTCGAGACAAGTAAGTATTTCTCACTATTTTTTGTGTTAGATCGAAATATTTATGTACACAGATCGTTAGACACATACAATCTTAAGACAATATATTTTTGTTTAACTTATTTGTGTGGACGTAATATTTATTACTACGCATAAGTCATAAAAGAATGTAGAGGAGTTTAAAAATCCTAAGAAATCTTAGAACTCATTTATCTGTACGAAGCGATGTATGACTGCCAAAGTTGTTTTGGTATTTTAATATAAGGTAAATCTTTTAATTCTTGACTACGAATACTGAATTAACAATAAATGGGCAATGGACAGTTAAGTAAAATAAAAGAATGTCATGAGGACGTATATCTTTATTTTATGAGGATAGTGTTGCAATAATTTTTATTTATTTCCAAAATGAAGGAATCGTCCTTTCTTAGCAATTAGCAATTAGCATTTATAAGCAGTGGAGAATAAATGAATAGGTGATTGAGAAAATGAAGTAAAAAGATGTATTCATTCTCTAGCAATGCAACTACCAATTTCATCAAATTGAATCGCTACATGTGAAGCGGTGGCTTTGTGGGTCTAGGAAATATTGAGATTTAATGTCCCACGTTGGTTGAAAACAATAGTTAAGTCCACTTTATAAGACATTGGGGAATCCTCACCTTACAAGCTAGCTTTTGAGGTTGAGTAAGGTCCAAACAAAGTAAGTGAACTTAGCCCAATCCATGTGGTGAATTCTAATATGGTACCAGAGCCCCAGGTTGAAGTAGGCCACCTCCTTCGGTGATGGGCTCTTCCTTGCGCGCATGATGGGATTTATTCTTCACCCACGCGATCTGGAAAAATCCACATGTTGGGATCCACACGCTCTACGCAAATCCGCGTGTTGGACTCTTACCCACATGTTAATAATTCGCAAATATTTGGCTCTAATATGTCACGTGTTGGACTAGTTTCATCCACACATTCAGTCCGCTCACACGTGAAGGGGAAGTATTGAGATTTAATGTCCCACATTGGTTGAAAACAATAGTTAAGTCCACCTTATATGGCATTGCGCAATCCTCACCTTACAAGCTAGCTTTTGAGGTTGAGTTAGTTCAAAGCCAAGTAAGTGGACTTAACCCAATCCATGTGAAAAACTTCGGTTGAATCAATAATGATTAAGAGGTCATGTGATGACATTAAATTATCTCAAGCATATATTGATAGATAGTTTAATACTTATGAAATTAAGGGAATAATTATGTTTAATTCATATCTTGTGTATAGAGTATCACAATTTTGAGAATGCTAAAAAAAAAAAAAAAAAAAAAAAAAAAAAAAAAAAAAAAAAAAAAAAAATTAGATGTCACGCATATATCGTAAAATGCAAGAGTCTAGACATCGTCTCTTTGGTAAATAAACTAAGGGGATACATGAGCAATCCTAGCAAGATTCGTTGGGATGCATTGATGAGAATGCTTGAATCTTGAAAGAATACATGTGTATGTGCTGGAAAAATATCCAACGATCCATGGGGGATATGGTAATGCAAATGAAACTTCTAATTTAGAGGAATTGAAGTTCATAAGTGAATTTGTATTCAATATAAGAGGCACCGCAATTTCTTGAATATCTTCCAAACAAACGTATATAGCTCAATCCACTATGAATTTAAAGTTCATAGCATTGTATAAAGCTAGTGAAGAATTTGAATGGCTTCACAAAATTCGTATAAGATATCTTAATATGATTGAAAATTGAGTTAGTCATACGTAAAATGCGATAATCAAGCGGTGATATACAGAGCTCAACAAACTCTATGTATAATGGTAAAGTCACGAATTATTTGTTGTCGTTGGCACAATATCGAGGGACGTATACTTTTAAATAGAATGGACTTTATGAAGTCAAGAGATAATCCTGATTCCGGATATTAAAGGTTTATCTAGAGAGTAGTATGTGCATCGAGGGGAATGGGCTTAAAGCATTAAATTAGATTAAGTTATCTCGTACGGAAACCTAACCTGGCGATTGGAGATCCCACGGACTAGGTTCAATAGGACAACCAGTCTTGGCTAACTTGAAAGAAAGCACTTAAGAGTATAACTCTATCCCATTCTTATGATGCAATAAGTGCAAGCCTACCGCGTTTATAAGATTAAGCAAACATTTTTAATGACGTCTATACCTTGTCAAGAACAAGTGGAGTATGGTAGGATACTCTTGATAGATGCGGTCACCTATGTTAGTGTGAGCTTGGTCGGCTCGTTGAGAATTTCTTTATAGGCTGGAATTCTTTAAAGCACTCGCATAACCAAGAATGTTCGGGGCAAAAAACGAACACAACCGAGAATTTGAAACAAATCGGTTTAGTACTGTGTTAAGTTTATTGTCTTGGTTTACACCAACAGCTGACGGTTCAAGATGAAATATTTCGCCGATTGGCTAAGTAAATCCGATAAGCTTTAACTAGGGAAGGTTCAAGATGAAATATTTCACATATCTTGATGCGGTATTATACCTAAAGAATACTTCGACATAACATGTCTTGTGATACGGGACACGAATAACTATTTTATTCATGTGGGGATTGTTGGATTTTACAATTTATACTTGAACAAAATTAGTTGAGAGTAATTAAGGGGTTGCGTCTGTTCGGTCTGAAGAGGTATCCTTTGGACCGAAACAGTGCAATCCAAACGATGTGTCTATTGAGAATAGACATTTACGCGCCTATAAATAAGTGACTTAATCTGGCCAATTAAGTATCTTTTTTCAGACAATAATAAAAAATTACTCTTTTATCTACTTTAAATTTATGTTGAGTCTTCTATTTGCTTCGGTTCGCCGTGGGTTCATTATTTATGCAAATAATGAACAACTGACTGTTGTATCTTGGGAGACTACCGGGAATCAAACTGTGTGCACCGTGGCAGCCCCGAAAATATTATCTTAAGGAAATTTGTTTCGGCAAGCCTCAGTCTAATTTCCTTGTTTTTTACGTAAAGATTAAAGTGATCTTTGGTTTCGATACAAGTAAGTATTTCTCACTATTTTTTGGATTAGATCGAAATATTTATGTGCACAAATTGTTAGACTCCAACAGCTGGTTGAAAAGTTATAGTTGCATATTCATCCACCAAAATTATTTAATTGAGTATTTTGATTGAATTTCAAAATTAATAATTGCGCATTTTACCCTAAATTAGAATTGAACGTTTTAACTGAATTTTAAAGTTGATTTTTTTTTTTTTTTTGTTTCTATCTCTCAGAACTAGCAGACCATCAATTTGGATTTCATATTTATATAATTGTTCATAAAGTTTAAAATTGAATAATATAAATTGTTCATAAACTTTTATATTAAAGATTCGATAAATCCTTCTATAGAATTCAAGAGTAGCCATTTAAATACCTATATAATAAAATACTATGTATTTTGACTTAGATAGTTATACCCATTAAAAATATTCAACCTGTAATTTGTGGTTCTTTTTAAAAAATTTCAATAAGAAAAATTAATGAGGTTTTAGTTTTAGATTTAAATACTTATTTAAATTAATATTTTTAATTATTTAAATAGATTAGATTTTCGAAAAAAAATTGATATATATACATATAATTTTTTTTATAAAAAATGGAAAAATACCCCCACCCCTACACTTTTGTCCTACATCAGTCCGACCCACCAGCCCCCGTGGCCATGTCGTCAGCTTGGGTCGAAGACTTTCATCCCAAATGTCAACTTGACATTAATCTTGGAGTTCTTGAAATTATTTTAAAAATTGTATCTGAAGTGTAGTATGATGACAAACAAGACAAACACATATTTCTCTCATTAATTCAGTTCATCGAGACCGAAAGATACCATTCATTTTCTTTTAAAAGAAACGAGAATTCGACTGCAAAGTCCAAATCGAATTGGCTATCCTTGGCTGATGCCACGATCCGAGAGGTGCAGCGAAAGGGTGGTGGCTGGATGAGGGGTGGTTGGGTGGAGGATATAGGTTTGTGACGGGTTTTGGGGAAAAGGAAGTGGTGTGTTTTTTTTAATATATCTAAATTGGAATTTATTAGAGTTTAAGGGCTAATATACAATTATAAACTTTTATTCCTAGTCAAACTGACCCAAATATAAGAAATTCTCGAAGATGGAGCACATAGATACACATGATGCTAGATCGAGTCTTTTCTGCACATGAAATTTATTAAAAAATTAAGGGCTATTTTCTTGGGTGATTCATTTAACAGTATAAGGAACACATAACATTTATGATTTTTAGGAATATTTACATTGACACCCCTTGACTATTACCCTAATTACATGAATTTACCCTCTTGTTTCAAATATTACAAAGATAACCCCTTGACTTAATGGCAATTAGTCAACTTTAACAGAACATGTAAAATGTCAAAAATGTCCTTAATTATTTTTAATATTTACACAAATTTCTTATTTTTTTTCAAAAAGTGGAGAAATATTGTAATCTTTGTGATTATAGTATAACCCAGAATCTGAGTGATCTGGAAGAGTGGACCAAAGGATTTTTATCCATATAACCACTATAAAAATTCTTTGTGTTATCTTGCATTCAAGTTTTCTTGCATATTTAAACACTTTGAATTGCCTAAAAGATTTTAAAAAGGAGTTTGTAAAAACTGGGGATAAAATCTTTTAAGAACTTAGTCTACTTGTGAAAAACACTTTAAAACAATCCGCTGCAAGTATACTCTTTGAAAACTGTTTGCTGGAAAATCAGCTAAGTATTTGTAAGAAGAGTGGTCAGTCTGCTGTTCAAGATTTGTTCACGATCAGCTGAGTCTGCTTACTGTTCTTCATCAGCTTAGTCTGCTGACAGAAGACTGAAAAGTTTTTAAGTTCAAAAATTTTCAGAGGTCTATTCACCCCCCCCCCCCCCCTCTAGACCTCATCTGACCACTTGGGACCAACAAGTGGTATCAGAGCAGGTGGTTCATTTGAATCAGCTGCCTGATCAACGAGCTTGATCCAAGTGTTTTTCAAAAGTTTTCAAAACTTTTTCAAAAGAGCATCTTTTTGAAAAATCAAAACTTTTTGAAAATGGAATGCATAAACCATGTTCCCCACATTGCTGGCATGTCCTTCGAAGACTGGAAAATCAGGATGGAGATTTTTCTCGCTGCCTACAATGACAACATGTTCACTTGCATTACAAAAGGTCCATTCAAATTCACCAAGACGATAAAGATCAATGAAGTTGATACCGTGGTGGAGAAAGATTTGAATGAAATGACAGCTGAAGAAATCAAGATGTTCAACCTGGACAAGATTGGAAGATTTATCATGACTAAAGCCCTGGACAATGATCGGTGTGACAAGATCAAACATTGCAAATCTGCAAAAGAGATGTGGGACAAAGTCAGAGATATGAGCGAAGGGAACGACGCCATAAAAGAGCATCAGCTAAGTGTTGCTCTAGAAAAGCTGGATAACTTCAAGATGAAATCCTCTGAAACCATTGATCAGATGGATACAAGGTTTACAAGAATATTAAATGAAGTATTGAAGCTTGGAAAAACCTTCACAGACAAGGAGATAACCATCAGAGTACTGAAGGCCTTACCTCCTAAGTTCAACATGAAGGTGACAGCAATGGAAGAATCAAGGGATCTGGGGAAGATCTCTCTTACAGAGTTGTTTTCTGTACTCAAGGCTTATGAGTATAAACTGCCTAGGATGGGTATTAAAGAAACCTCAACTTCAGGACCCACAGCTGCACTTGTTGCTGCTGAAAACACCAGGAGACCAGCACATAGAAGTCAAGATGTGGACTCATCTGATGAAGCATCATTACTCAACAAGAAGGAGTACACTGCTGGAGATGTAGCACTATTGATGAACAACTTCAAAAAGTTCTATAAGAGAAAGATGAAAAACAAATACAATCATGCTGCTTCTACTTCTAAACCCAACTCTTCTTCTCAAGAAAAAGATGATTATAAAGCAAAACTAATGTGTTATAACTACAGGAAATTGGGACATTTCATCAGGGACTGCCCATATCCAAAAGCAGAAAAATACACTGAGGAAGAGAAGAGAATCAGAAAGGAAAGAAAGCATCAAAAGGGAAAGCAATGGTAGCTGAAGCAGAAAAGCTTGCTGCTGTCTACTCATCTGATTCAGATTCAGACACGTCTGATGAAGAATCTTCTGATGAAGAGAAACCTGCTCTCCTCTGCCTGATGGCTAAGGAATCTGATGACTCTGAGGATGAGGTAACTCCTCAAAATAATGAACTATTTGATTCTCTAGAGCAAATGATGTTGAATAATA
>CM064877.1:22725772-22793772 GCA_003313485.2 Penstemon barbatus | reverse complement strand
CTAATTTTAAAAGATCCCAGATAGTTTTAGCTCGTATCTAGGAGCGTTGCTATATTTTCAGATGGATTCTTCATTTGGAGACTCATCAAAAGATTTGCCCCCTTCTTTGGCAGTGGAATCGTCTTGAAATTTGTTAGGAAAATGCACATGCGGCTCATCAGTTTGACTTCTAAATATGCTCAATTCCATATTATAGGCTCGAGTGGCTAACTCTTCAAAAGTTTTTGACTTTATTCCTTGTAGAATGTATCGAAGGCCCCAATGCATTCCTTGGAATCACATCTCAATGGATGAAGCTTCAGATAGTCGATCTTTGCAATTGAGACATAAATTTCTCCAGCGGTTTATATAGTCGATGACAGACTCCTCCTTCAATTGGCGAGTGTTAATGAGTTCGACCATTCACACAGTTCTTCGAGTGCTATAAAAGCGATTGAGAAACTCTTGTTCCAGTTGGTCCCAACCATCAATGGAATTTGCTCCCAAGTCAGTATACCAGTCAAATGCATTGTCCTTCAATAAACATACAAATTGCTTGACAAGTTGATCACCACTTATCCCAGCATCATTGCACGTCTCGACAAAATGTGCTATATGTTGCTTTAGATTGCTTTTGCCATCAAATTGTTGAAACTTCGGAGGTTGATATCCAATTGGCATGTTTAAGCTGTCAATTCTTTGAGTGTAAGGCTTGGTGTATGCGATGGAAGACTTCGAGCTCCCATTCAACTTGTTTTTTATGGCCTCCAAAATGAACTCCTTCAGTTGGCTAGCTTGGATCATACCATCAGACGAAATTTTAATCTTTTTAGATAAAGATTTTTCTTTTACATTTGATTGTTGCTTTATGGACGTCTCGCAATCATCAAACTCATTGGTCAACTTTTCCATCTGGTGGTTCGCCTCGGCGTGACCTCCTTTGTTCAATAGTTGCTTTGCGGATGTATCACCTTCTTCAAGCTCATTGTGTAGTTTATCCTCCACGTGGATGGTCTCAGCATTGCCCCAACTGTTCAACAATTCATCGAGCTTATCATCTCGCTGGTGGAAGTGTTTTGTGAGCTTATCCATCGCCTTTGTTAACATTAAAAGTTGTTCCTCCATGGATGGATTGTTTGTCACTATAACTGGCGCCACTTAATGAAGAAAATAGATGAGAGGTAGAGATTGTCCCACTGGGCGTGCCAAAAATTTGTAACAAATAAAATTTCAAGTTTAAAAATATATATTAAACAAGAAATAATCGTACAAATTAAATTTTATTGATTTGAAGTAGTGGTTACAATCTTTATTATTCCTCTGATTCTAATCTTCTAAGCAATAATCTTGAAAAAGATTGATTTGATCTTCTCCAAAATAAGTTGGGTACTTGAATAACGTTAATCCAAAAGCAGTTGTGCTTAATATTGGATCAAACGTGAAATGATTTGAATCTCCTTGACGAACGTCTCGAACTCCGTCTTGGATATTTTGGATTTTTATGGGATTTGATCTTTGTTTGAACTTCGTGAATTTTCAATAACGTTAATCTAAGAGTTAAGTATCTTAATCTTAGATTAAACGTTAGATTTTCTTCACTTTTTGAAGAATGCCTTGATTTTTGAAGAATGCCTTGAGAGAATTTGCTTCTTTTCTCCTTGAACTTCTTTTTGCTTTTTGAATTGTGTTTTTGAGTTGTGTTTTTCTTCTTGAAGATTACCCCTATTTATAGGTGGGTTTGAGAAATATTGTAATATTTCGCATATGACGTGGTGCAATTTGATTGGTTCTTCACACCTTGTATGACAAGAAATATATCTTATTTCATTCTCTTGCCCTTTAAAAAGATATGACATGCAAATATTGCTTTGTGAAGAATATTCCAAGAAAATATTGTTTTGCTTAATAATTTCCTACACATACTTGCCTTGTGAATGGAGATTTTAATTTATTTGCAAGAAATCTTGTATTCAATTAATCATTTGGATATAAAATTAATTAATTGATTAATTAATTATTATTTTAGGAATTAAATTTGATATAATTTCAAAATAAATTAATTAATAATTAATATATCTTGAACTCAAATTTGGCAATAAAATTTAATTGCCTACACTTTTTTTTTTTTGAGATTCTATTTCCTGGAACTAGGACACCATCGGTTGTCAGTTGGGCTCTCAAATTGGGTAATTGTTCATAAAGTATATAATTGAATAATATAAATTGTTCATAAACATTTAACTCAAAAGGTCAATAGATCCTTTGTTAGAGTTTAAAAGTACTCATTTAAATACTCAGATAATAATTAAGTATTTTGACTAGATAAATATACCATTTACAAATAATCAATTAGTTCAATTCATGATTTTTTTTTAAATATCCATTTGAACTTTAAGTAAGAAAAAATAATTAGATTTTAATTACAGATTTACACAGTTAGATAAATTAATAATTTCAATTAATATAATTAATTTAATTGATGAGTTTTTTAACAGAAAATTAATATAAGATATATACTTATAAAATGTTTATAAAAAAATGAAGAAATAAACCCAGCCCTGGCCAACAACCCAACCTGTCCCATCGCATACC
Source organism: Penstemon barbatus (assembly GCA_003313485.2). Lineage (NCBI taxonomy): Eukaryota > Viridiplantae > Streptophyta > Magnoliopsida > Lamiales > Plantaginaceae > Penstemon > Penstemon barbatus. Next base: position 22,791,201 of record CM064877.1, on the reverse strand, counting down.
CCACAACCCCACACTCTCGTCCTACATCAGTCTGAACAGACTGCGAAGACTTTCAAATCGAATGTCAATGGGAAATTAATTTTGGATCAGTACTTGAAAATATTTTAAAATAGAATTTGAAGTGGAGTAGGACGAAGAACAAGACGGGCCCATACTTGTCCAACAATAGGGTTCTATTCGTTCAATTTATCGGACTGGAAGAAACCGTTCATATGCTTTGAATAGAAATGAGAGCTGACTGCAAGTCGAATTTGTGATTGAAATTACTTCAACTTTATAAATTATGGGATAGAATTGTATGTCCGGAAAAATAACAGATAATATTCTCGGGATGCTTAATTTACAGGTCTTTTTTCTTTTTTGTCTTTTTCCAAATTAATACACACCATGATGATGATTCAGTTTTATGATTTTGATTAAATAACCTCCTACATGCAAGCGCAACAACGAACATCAACTTGCGACATTGGCTTCTTGTGTCATTTGTCCCCTTTAACTTAAGTGCCACTATTTTCTCCAGCAACTCATTCATCAATAATATTGTATTCATTAAACATTAATAATATACATACATATATATGTGTGTATATATGTATACATACATATATATATATATATATATATATATATATATATATATATATATATATATATATATATATATATATATATTAATTTTTTTACATAAAAATATGAAAGTCTAAATAAGTTCACTACTAACAAGTGTCATCTTGACTAGCACTCTATTTTGATGATTCAATATGCTCAATTTAGGATCCGTACTTCCCACAACCTCTTCACAATCATTCACAAATCTTTCACATTTTTCGATATCAAAAGACACACTTCTAAAATCTCCTGTTGCAAATGCAAATCGCGCATTTGTGACTTCATTCAATAATAGTTCATAACCAACTCGACAAATCTTGTAGAGATCTTTTTTATTCTTATTTGTTTCATTGTCTATTAATCTAAGAATAAAAACAACTGTATCGGATGCCGCCTCCAATGTTTTAGTAAGAGCTATTTGGCATAAACCTTTATCGTCTAAGTTGGGAGTAACAATACGTTCATTATAAACGTTGAAACAATAGTGAAAATCATCTGTTGAACTGCATATTTTATCAATTGATGCATTAGTATCACCGAGGACGAACAAATGTGGGATCAACAGAAATAAAACACCAGTTGTCATCAAATAGGAAAAAGTAGTAGCCATTTTTTTTTTCTTTTCTCAAATGATTTTACTACAAATGGTTTTTTAGGTATATGTCACAATTAGTTGTCCTTATATACTTAATATTTTGGACAAATGATGTTAATGCATTCATGCATGATATATGTACTTGCATGCTACCTTCAATGCATGCGTAATAATATTGATATTTTGTGAAATATATTTGGGTGTTAGACTTTTTCTTAAAAGCGATTTAATGTAAATATCTCTACTTAATTAAATTTGAGAAATAAATGGTTATAATTTTTTAATTCGTTTGATTCTAGCATAATCAAGTTTCATGCTATGTATTTTATTTTAATTAACGTGCTCATGAAATTTAAAACAAAAAATTGAGAATACTATATTCAAGGTCTCTATGCACTGGCATATTTGGATAATTCTTTCCTTTTCTTTTTAACATTGACGGAAAACAAGGTTAGTACGGAAAAAGAAACTTAACTTAAGCACGCTAGGAATTTTATCCCACAAGTTTTCGGACAGATAATTTTATCCGATAATTTATAATTTTGAAGCAATCCAAGTCTCAAATGTTCCCAATTGCAAAACTTGGCCAATGTAGCATCACGTGTGTGCCATATGCTTGAGAATTTTATTGAATTGAAATGTAATAATCTCATATTTACCTTCCAAAATTAGAATTTAAAATCTTAATTGAATTTTAAATTTTTTTTTAGTATCTAGCCCTTGGACTCGGATACCATCGATTGTCAGTTGGGCTCTCAAATTAGGTAATTGTTCATAAAATTTATAATTGAATAATATAAATTGTTCATAAACATTTAACTGAAAAGGTCACACATTTAAATACTCATATAATAAAATAATAATTATGTTTTTTTGCTAGATAAATACACCCGTTAAAAATATTCAATTAATGCAATTCTTGATTTTTTTTTTAATATCCATGTGAACTTTCAGTAAGAAAAAACAATGAGATTTTAATTATAGATTTAAACAGTTAGGTAAATTAATATTTTCAATTAATTTAATTAATTTTATTGATGAGTTTTTTAAACAAAAAAAAATTATAAGATATATACATATAAAATGTTTATATAAAAAATAAAGAAATAAGCCCACCCTCCCAAACAACCCAACCTGTCCCATTTCATACCCCACAACCCTACACTCCCATCCTACATCAATATGAACAGCTTGGGTCGAAGACTTTCAACCCAAATATCAATGCGATATTAATTTTGGATCAGTACTTGAAAATATATTAAAAATTGAATTTGAAGTGGACTAGGACGAAGAACAAGACATCCCTACTTATCTAACAATAGGGTTCTATTCGTTCAATTCATCGAGCTGGAAGAAACCATGCATATGTTTTGAATCGAAACGAGAACCTGACTGCAAATTGGTCGAATTTGGGATTGAAATTGCTTCAAATTTATAATATATTGGGATAAAATTGTATGTCCGGAAAAATAACAGAAAAAATTCTCGGGGTGCTCTATTTACGGAGCTTTTTTGCCTTTTTCCAAATTAATGCACACCATGATGATGATTCTGTTTTAGAATTTTGATTAAATAACCTCCTACACGCAAGCGCAACTGTTTGCATATAATTTTGGCCCTGTTACGCCTTGACGTCATCGAGGTGTTTTTAGCATCTAGTCCCACTGGGCGTGCCAAAATATTGTTTGCTATAAATTTTGCATCGGACAATACATGGCATCAAGGAACTGTTTGCGGATAAGTTTAGCATCGAGGAATGCCTCGACGACATCGAGCAACCCTTGGCATCAAGAAGTGCCAAAATATTGTTTATCATAAAACTGACATCAAGGGGTGCTTGGCATCGAGGGATTGACATCGAGGTATGCTTGGCATCAAGGTGTGCCAAAATATTGTTTGCTGTAAACCTGTCAGTGAATCCCTCGACGAGCCAATAGCTCGACGTGAAATACCTCGATATGGTATAAAATAAATGCGGGCGTGCCAATGTTTGTGCGTGCAAACATAACGATTCGAAATTAGACATGTTGATATCTGTAAATAAATAATGTGAGTGTCCTGATGAAGACATATTGATATCATAATGGGTTGTCCTGATAAGGCTGACTTCTAAACGATTGCGACAGAGTAGGCAAACACTACCCTTAGTTCTTTTCTATGCCTGCCTGGCCGCAGGACTTAAACAATTTATGAAAATCTCTCTTGAAATGCCATATTTTTATAGCCAATCGATGGCCTGTTTGTCATATCAGTGGATTTATAAATCAGTAAACAGGTCGACGAGCAATCAGTTTTACACAATCACCTTGACAGAAAACAAAGGCTTGACAGAAACGGCGTATCAATGGAAATCAGTCGACGTAAAGCATATTTAAGTAAATGAAACGAAATATACGAACTAAATCACTTCCATTAATGATAAAAGAAAATTAGCACGTTGTCCGATATACAAACATTACAAAAATATGCAAAACGGTAAAGTTCTCCTTTCTTGGCAAGGTCTGCCAAACGAGTTGATAAGTCTATTAAGTTCTGAAAAATGACTCCTTGATCGGCAGGCGAACCCGCCGATGAGCTGATAACGCATGATAGAACAGTTTGTTGACAAAAAGTAACATTGACGACGAAGAACCACCGTCAATGGTTCGCCCAACCTTGATGGATAACCACCAATCGGGCTCCTGATCAGCGGGTGGCCACTGACCAAGGCATCGACGAAGCAGATGGCTACTTAGCCGATAGCCGTCAAGCAGATGGCTACTTGACGACGAGCTCACCAAGCAGATGGCTACTCAATGAGTTTGTCATATAAATACGTGGGCACTTACATGACAGTTACCAGCGTGCTACTTGGTTGATATGAGTGGTTTCGCTCGAGTCAGTGTCAGCTGACGGCGGAAGAGAGCGGCGGCGGCGGCGGCGGCTTACTGTGAGCGGCGGCGGCAAGACTTCAGGCTGTCAGGGATCACTGGTGGCTGAGGAGGGACAGAATGATATCAACGAGTTGACAGACTGATAACTTGACAGAAAACAGATTGTGATCTGCTTGCTATCAAGGTTTCGCTCGAGACAGCGTCAGCTGACGGCGGAAGACGGCGGCGGCGGCGGCGGCGGCTGCTGACTGTGAGCGGCGGCGGCGGCGGCGGCAAGACTTCAGGCTGTCAGGGATCGCTGGTGGCTGAGGAGGGACAGTTGATATCAAGGGATTGACAATTGTTTGCTGAAAAAGAAGCAGCGAGGTGCTGGACTTCCGGAGAGGCGTTGAGCCGATCAGTGTAGACTGAAGAGTTGTTGATTGAGTTGTGTGTTGTCCTCTGCGCGACTGACAGTATCAAGGTATTTATAGCTGCTGGATCTGTAGAGCTGATGGCCAGAAACTGATGCCTTGACAGCCACTTTCCCACTTTCTCCACTACTTGAAAAACCTTCCACTACTTCCACTACTTTGGTGGTAGTTCTTTTGTTGCTGAAAATTAATGTTAGTGGTGATTTAGAGAAGAAGAAACGTTGTGTTTGAAATTGAATTAATGATAACTAATTAAGAGATTTTTAAGGACTTAGTGTTTTAAGCCCATTACTTAGCTTAATCCTTATCCCTTAATTAATTAATCATTAATTAAATAACAAAGCAACAAGTGGGCCCCAAAAATGGAGAGTGGCCGATCTGGGGTGGGCCATGGCCGATTTGGGCCGCTCGGGCCATGGTTGGTCCTGGGTCGAGCCCTGTTGTCTCACAATTTATCCAATTAATTACCCCTTTAAACAATTAATGGCCTTTATTTATAAAAATAGGCCAATTAATTAGACTTGGCCCAATTAACCTTAATTAATCAGTCCATAATCTTTATTAGCCAAAGTCATCAAGTGGGTCGAGCCCGTTTGTAATTAATCATTATTTGGCTTTAATTAGTAATTAATTAACTCTAGCCTATTAATTAATTTTATCAATTAATTAATATATTTTTGGCCCAAATGTTAATTAATTACGAAATTGGGTCGAGTTTTGAAATTGGGCTCGTAGCCAACCCATTGGCTCGATTTGATCCATTTTCGGTCCAAATTGGATCCGATTTGGTCTGATCCGTTTTGGAGTGACTTGATTCGGCCCATATGCCATTTTTGGCTTGTTATATCGAGTCGTCGTTCCTCGATTAGTCGAGGGTGATTTTTTGGGTACAAACAATGCCCCCCGTAAGTCGTATCTGATAAATTTTATCCGGAAATAAAATTTTATCGGATAGACTTAGTTTTTTTTAAAAATTCCCTTTTTTACTCCTCGATTGGCATTTAATTTTATTATGCTTTGATAATTAAAATTGGCCATTTTTAGCCAATTAAATTATATCAGCATTTTTGGGATTTTGGAATTCTTCCCACTCTGTTAATTCCTTTGCCAGATGTCAACTCCCCAACTCCTTCCCAACTCCCGGGTAAATTCAAATGAAGCCTGACACTTTTATAGCTTCTAAATTAATTAGAAGTCTATTCTACACACACTTCCCAACATATCTACTTTATTCCTTTTCAAATAAAACTCTTCTACTTCTCTGGGCCCCACACTCACTTTTCCTACTCACCTTCTCCTTCTCTCTTCTTCTTCACGGCCGATTTCTCCTCTACCCAACTCCATAGCCGATTTTTCTCTTTCAAAATTGATCCCCTTGCTTCGATTTTCTTCCTCTAAGATTGTTAAAATCGAATTCTCCAACACCCAAGGAATCCAAAACTATCACCATCTTCCCCAAACACCCTAAAATCCGAAAAACCCATTCAAATTCTCCCATAGCCAAAAGCTTCGAAGCTTTTGAAATTGGGCTGTCCATTTTGTTTTCTTTGCCACCCACGGCTTCTCCTCCATCCAAGGTGTGCAAAAACCGAACTCAAAGCTCCGAAAGTCATCAAAACCGAAATACCCACTCCAAGCAATCTTCCATAGCCGAAAAGCTTCGAGCTTAGCCACCCACCACGAAATTTTGCTTCTTTCGCAAAGCTACTATGGCTGGAGCTCGGTATTTATGACATTATCCAATTTTATCAATTATTTTTTGATGATTCAATATGCTCAATTTAGGAACCGTGCTTCCCACAATCTTTTGACAATCATTCACAAATCTTTCACATTTTTCGATATCAAAAGACACACTTCAAAAATCTCCTTTTGCAAATGCAAATCGCACATCTGTGACTTCATTCAACAATAGTTTATAACCAACTTGACAAATCTTGTTTAAGATATTTTTATTCTTATTTGTTACATTGTCTATTAATCTACGAATTAAAACAACTGTATTGGATGTCACCTTCAATGTTTTAGTAAGAGATATTTGGCATAATCCTTTAGCGTCTATGAGTAACAATATGTTCGTTATAAACGTTGAAACAATAGTGAAAATCATTCGTCGAACTGCATATTTTATCAATTATTTTATTAGTATGACCGAGTACGAACAAATGTGGGATCAACAAGAAGAAGACCCCAGTTGCTAACAAATAGCAAAGACTAGTAGCCATTTTTTTTTCTTTTCTCAAATGATTTTACTAAAATTGGTTTTTTAGGTATATATATACAATTAGTTGTACTTATATACTTATATACTCAATTCTTTTGAAAAAACGATGTTAATTAATTCATGCATATAAGTACTTGCATGCTAACTTTAATGCATGCTTAATAATATTGAGATTGTGAAATATATTTGGGTGTTAGACTTAGTCTCAAAAGTGATTTAATGTGAAGATCTCTACATGGAAATATATTTTTCAAAAGAATTATAATTTTTTAGTTCGCTTGATTCTAGCATAATTTAGTCTCATGCCATGCATGTGTTTGGTTTAAATAAACGTGCTCATGAAAATTAAAAGAAAAAATTGAGAATACTATACAAGGTCTCTATGCACTGGCATATTTGAATAATTTTTTCCTTTTGTTTTTTACATTGATGGAAATCAACATTAGTACGGAAAAAGAAACTTAAATTAAGCATGCTAGGAATTTTATCCCACAATTTTTCGAACTGATAATTTTATCCCCTAATTTACAATTTGAAGAAATTTAAGTCTCAAATGATCCCAATTGCAAAAATTGGTCCGATGTAGCATCACGTGTGGGCCATATGCTTGAGAATTTTGTTGAATTGAAATGTAACAATTTCATATTTACTCTCCAAAATTAGAAATCAACATTTTAATTAAATTTTAAACTGATTGTTTTTTAGTATCTAGCTCTTGGAACTAGGACACCATCGGTTGTCAGTTGATCTCTCAAATTGGGTAATTGTTCATAAAGTTTATCATTGAATAATATAAATTGTACATAAACATTTAACTGAAAATGTCAATAATCCTTTTATAGAATTTAAAAATACTCATTTAAATACTCATATAATAAAATAATAATTATGTTTTGCCTAGATAAATACACCAATTAAAAATATTCAATTAATGCAATATATTCCTGAAATTTTTTTTTAAATATCCATTTGAACTTTCAGTAAGAAAAAACAATGAGATTTTAATTATAGATTTAAACAGTTAGGTAAATTGATATTTTCAATTAATATAATTAATTTAATTGATGAGTTTTTTAACAAAAATAAAATATAAGATATATCCATATAAAATGTTTATATAAAAAATGAAGAAATAAAACCACCCCTTCCAAACTACCCCACCCTACCCCATTTCATACCCCCCCCCCCCCCCCCAACCCCACACTCCCATCCTACATCAATCTGAACAGCTTGGGTCGAAGACTTTCAACCCAAATGTCAATTTGATATTAATTTTGGATCAGTACTTGAAAATATTTTAAAAATTGAATTTGATGTGGAGTAGGACGAAGAACAAGACGGCCCATACGTACTTATTTATCAATAGGGTTCTATTCGTTCAATTCATCGAGTTGGAAGAAACCATTCATATGTTTTGAATCGAAACGAGAACCTGACTAGAAATTGGTCGAATTTGGGGTTGAGATTGCTTCAAATTTATAAATTATGGGATTAAATTATATGTCCGAAAAAATTAAGGATAAAATTCTCAGGGTGCTTAATTTACGGTGCTCTTTTTTGTCTTTTTCCAAATTAATAAACACCATGATGATTATTCAGTTTTAGAATTTTGATTAAATGACCTCCTACATGCAAGCGCAACAAAGAACATCAACTTGGGCCATTGGCTTCTTGTTTCATTTGTTCCCTTCTATTTAAGTGTCACTATTTTCTTGAGCAACTCATTTAACAATAATATTGTATTCATTAAACATTAATAATATACATATATATATATATATATATATATATATATATATATGAAAGTCTAAATAAATCCACTACTAACAATTGTCATCTTAACTAGCACTCTATTTTGATGATTCAGTATGCTTAATTTAGGAATCGTGCTTCCCACAACCTTTCACATTTTTCGATATTAAATTACACACTTCTAGAATCTCCTTTTGCAAATGCAAATCGCGCATCCATGACTACATTCAACAATAGTTCATAACCAACTTGACAAATCTTGTAGAGATATTTTTATTCTTATTTGTTTCATTGTCTATTAATCCACGAATGAAAACAACTATATTGGATGTCGCCTCTAATGTTTTAGAAAGAGTTATTTGGCAAAAACCTTTAGCGTCTAAGTTGGGAGTAACAATACGTTCGTTATAAATGTTGAAACAATAGTGAAAATTATCCGTCGAACTGTATATTTTATCAATTAATGCATTGGTATCACCGAGGAGTAACAAATGTGGGATCAATTAATAGAAAGAAGACCCCAGTTCCATCAAATAGCAAAGACTAGTAGCCATTCTCTTTCTTTTCTCAAATGATTTTACTAAAAATGGTTTTTTAGGTATATGTACACAATTAGTTGTCCTTATATACTCAATTTTTTGAAAAAATGAAGTTACTGAATTCATGCATGATATATGTACTTGCATGCTACCTTTACTAAAAATGGTTTTTTAGGTATATGTACACAGTTCTTCGAGTGCTATAAAAGCGATTGAGAAACTCTTGTTCCAGTTGGTCCCAACCATCAATGGAATTTGCTCCCAAGTCAGTATACCAGTCAAATGCATTGTCCTTCAATAAACATACAAATTGCTTGACAAGTTGATCACCACTTATCCCAGCATCATTGCACGTCTCGACAAAATGTGCTATATGTTGCTTTAGATTGCCTTTGCCATCAAATTGTTGAAACTTCGGAGGTTGATATCCAATTGGCATGTTTAAGCTGTCAATTCTTTGAGTGTAAGGCTTGGTGTATGCGATGGAAGACTTCGAGCTCCCATTCAACTTGTTTTTGATGGCCTCCAAAATGAACTCCTTCAGTTGGCTAGCTTGGATCATACCATCAGACGAAATTTGAATCTTTTTAGATAAAGATTTTTCTTTTACATTTGATTGTTGCTTTATGGACGTCTCGCCATCATCAAACTCATTGGTCAACTTTTCCATCTGGTGGTTCGCCTCGGCGTGACCTCCTTTGTTCAATAGTTGCTTTGCGGATGTATCACCTTCTTCAAGCTCATTGTGTAGTTTATCCTCCACGTGGATGGTCTCAGCATTGCCCCAACTGTTCAACAATTCATCGAGCTTATCATCTCGCTGGTGGAAGTGTTTTGTGAGCTTATCCATCGCCTTTGTTAACATTAAAAGTTGTTCCTCCATGGATGGATTGTTTGTCATTATAACTGGCGCCACTTAATGAAGAAAATAGATGAGAGGTAGAGATTGTCCCACTGGGCGTGCCAAAAATTTGTAACAAATAAAATTTCAAGTTTAAAAATATATATTAAACAAGAAATAATCGTACAAATTAAATTTTATTGATTTGAAGTAGTGGTTACAATCTTTATTATTCCTCTTATTCTAATCTTCTAAGCAATAATCTTGAAAAAGATTGATTTGATCTTCTCCAAAATAAGTTGGGTACTTGAATAACGTTAATCCAAAAGCAGTTGTGCTTAATATTGGATCAAACGTGAAATGATTTGAATCTCCTTGACGAACGTCTCGAACTCCGTCTTGGATATTTTGGATTTTTATGGGATTTGATCTTTGTTTGAACTTCGTGAATTTTCAATAACGTTAATCTAAGAGTTAAGTATCTTAATCTTAGATTAAACGTTATATTTTCTTCACTTTTTGAAGAACGCCTTGATTTTGGAAGAATGCCTTGAGAGAATTTGCTTCTTTTCTCCTTGACCTTCTTTTCGCTTTTTGAATTGTGTTTTTGAGTTGTGTTTTTCTTCTTGAAGATGAACCCTATTTATAGGTGGGTTTGAAGAAATATTGTAATATTTCCCATATGACGTGGCGCAATTTGATTGGTTCTTCACACCTTGTATGACAAGAAATATATCTTATTTCATTCTCTTGCCCTTTAAACATATATGACATGCAAATATTGCTTTTTGAAGAATATTCCAAGAAAATATTGTCTTGCTTAATAATTTCCTACACATACTTGTCTTGTGTATGGAGATTTTAATTTATTTGCAAGAAATCTTGTATTCAATTAATCATTTGGATATAAAATTAATTAATTATAATTTTAGGAATTAAATTTGATATAATCCCAAAATAAATTAATTAATAATTAATATGTCTTGGACTCAAATTAGGCAATAAAATTTAACTGCCTACAAATGCCCCCTCGAGACTTATTTACGAAAATGCATTTGATTTTTGAGTAGATAAGTCTCGACTTTTCTTCACGCCTTCATCAAATTTGAAGTCAACATTTTCTTTTCTTTTTAAGGAATTTGACTGGGCTCAAAATTGTTTCAAGTTGCCTACGTATCCCAAAAAGGGAATCAAGTCATAACGTAGTTCAAAGCATCAAATTTGATGTGATGGATATTGTTCATATTTATACTCATGTGAACGAAGAGTAACACACATTTTAGGCTCGTGTGTCAAGGAGCATTTTGAATTTGAAATTTGGTAGACCCTTTTGACTCGTGTCCAGGAGAAGTTGATTTAAAATTTGTAGACATCTTCGTCTCGTCTACTTAAGGCTTTCATTTGAACTTTGTAGACATTTTATTCTCATGTCTAGGAAAACTTGATTTGGGTTTTGTAGACTTTTTCGTCTCGTCTACTGAAGGCTTTCCATTTGAACTTTGTAGACATTTTATTCTCATGTCTAGGAGAACTTGATTTGGGTTTTGTAGACTTTTTCGTCTCGTCTACTGGAGGCTTTGATATGAAATTTGCAGACATTTTCTTCTCTTGTCTGCGAGAACTTGATTTGGATTTTGTGGACTTTTTCATCTCGTCTATTGGAGGCTTTTGACTTGAGATTTGTGAACAGTTTATACTCATATTAAGGAATGATGAATTTGATTTGTGTAAACAGTTTATCCTCATGTTAAGGAGTGATATATTTGATTTGTAATTAGTTTATCCTCATGTTAAGGAGTTATGAATTTGACATGTAAACAATTTATACTCGTATTAAGGAGATTTCAACTTGAAGATTTGTAGACAGTTTTAACTCGTATCAAGGAGTTGTTTTGAATGTTTATACTCTTATCAATGGGTGAATAATTTGCAAACAGTTTATACTCGTGTTAAGGAGTAATTAATTTGATTTGTAAACAGTTTATACTCATGTTAAGGAGATTTCACTTGAACTTTGAAAATTTTGTAGATAGTTTTAACTCATATCAAGGAATTATATTGACAGTTTAAACTTTTATCAATGAGCATTGAAGAAATCTTACTTTGAAATATCCTAGATAGTTTTAGCTCGTATCTAGGAGCATTGAAAATATCTAACTTTGAAAGATTTCTAGATAGTTTTAGCTCGTATCTAGGAGCTTTGAAGAGATCTAATTTTAAAAGATCCCAGATAGTTTTAGCTCGTATCTAGGAGCGTTGCTATATTTTCAGATGGATTCTTCATTTGGAGACTCATCAAAAGATTTGCCCCCTTCTTTGGCAGTGGAATCGTCTTGAAATTTGTTAGGAAAATGCACATGCGGCTCATCAGTTTGACTTCTAAATATGCTCAATTCCATATTATAGGCTCGAGTGGCTAACTCTTCAAAAGTTTTTGACTTTATTCCTTGTAGAATGTATCGAAGGCCCCAATGCATTCCTTGGAATCACATCTCAATGGATGAAGCTTCAGATAGTCGATCTTTGCAATTGAGACATAAATTTCTCCAGCGGTTTATATAGTCGATGACAGACTCCTCCTTCAATTGGCGAGTGTTAATGAGTTCGACCATTCACACAGTTCTTCGAGTGCTATAAAAGCGATTGAGAAACTCTTGTTCCAGTTGGTCCCAACCATCAATGGAATTTGCTCCCAAGTCAGTATACCAGTCAAATGCATTGTCCTTCAATAAACATACAAATTGCTTGACAAGTTGATCACCACTTATCCCAGCATCATTGCACGTCTCGACAAAATGTGCTATATGTTGCTTTAGATTGCCTTTGCCATCAAATTGTTGAAACTTCGGAGGTTGATATCCAATTGGCATGTTTAAGCTGTCAATTCTTTGAGTGTAAGGCTTGGTGTATGCGATGGAAGACTTCGAGCTCCCATTCAACTTGTTTTTGATGGCCTCCAAAATGAACTCCTTCAGTTGGCTAGCTTGGATCATACCATCAGACGAAATTTTAATCTTTTTAGATAAAGATTTTTCTTTTACATTTGATTGTTGCTTTATGGACGTCTCGCAATCATCAAACTCATTGGTCAACTTTTCCATCTGGTGGTTCGCCTCGGCGTGACCTCCTTTGTTCAATAGTTGCTTTGCGGATGTATCACCTTCTTCAAGCTCATTGTGTAGTTTATCCTCCACGTGGATGGTCTCAGCATTGCCCCAACTGTTCAACAATTCATCGAGCTTATCATCTCGCTGGTGGAAGTGTTTTGTGAGCTTATCCATCGCCTTTGTTAACATTAAAAGTTGTTCCTCCATGGATGGATTGTTTGTCATTATAACTGGCGCCACTTAATGAAGAAAATAGATGAGAGGTAGAGATTGTCCCACTGGGCGTGCCAAAAATTTGTAACAAATAAAATTTCAAGTTTAAAAATATATATTAAACAAGAAATAATCGTACAAATTAAATTTTATTGATTTGAAGTAGTGGTTACAATCTTTATTATTCCTCTGATTCTAATCTTCTAAGCAATAATCTTGAAAAAGATTGATTTGATCTTCTCCAAAATAAGTTGGGTACTTGAATAACGTTAATCCAAAAGCAGTTGTGCTTAATATTGGATCAAACGTGAAATGATTTGAATCTCCTTGACGAACGTCTCGAACTCCGTCTTGGATATTTTGGATTTTTATGGGATTTGATCTTTGTTTGAACTTCGTGAATTTTCAATAACGTTAATCTAAGAGTTAAGTATCTTAATCTTAGATTAAACGTTATATTTTCTTCACTTTTTGAAGAACGCCTTGATTTTTGAAGAATGCCTTGAGAGAATTTGCTTCTTTTCTCCTTGACCTTCTTTTCGCTTTTTGAATTGTGTTTTTGAGTTGTGTTTTTCTTCTTGAAGATGACCCCTATTTATAGGTGGGTTTTGAGAAATATTGTAATATTTCCCATATGACGTGGCGCAATTTGATTGGTTCTTCACACCTTGTATGACAAGAAATATATCTTATTTCATTCTCTTGCCCTTTAAAAAGATATGACATGCAAATATTGCTTTGTGAAGAATATTCCAAGAAAATATTGTTTTGCTTAATAATTTCCTACACATACTTGCCTTGTGAATGGAGATTTTAATTTATTTGCAAGAAATCTTGTATTCAATTAATCATTTGGATATAAAATTAATTAATTGATTAATTAATTATTATTTTAGGAATTAAATTTGATATAATTTCAAAATAAATTAATTAATAATTAATATATCTTGAACTCAAATTTGGCAATAAAATTTAATTGCCTACACTTTTTTTTTTTTTGAGATTCTATTTCCTGGAACTAGGACACCATCGGTTGTCAGTTGGGCTCTCAAATTGGGTAATTGTTCATAAAGTTTATAATTGAATAATATAAATTGTTCATAAACATTTAACTCAAAAGGTCAATAGATCCTTTGTTAGAGTTTAAAAGTACTCATTTAAATACTCAGATAATAATTAAGTATTTTGACTAGATAAATATACCATTTACAAATAATCAATTAGTTCAATTCATGATTTTTTTTTAAATATCCATTTGAACTTTAAGTAAGAAAAAATAATGAGATTATAATTATAGATCTATACAATTATGTAAATTAATATTTTCAATTAATATAATTAATTTAATTAATGAGTTTTATAACAAAAAAAAATGAATATAAGATATATACTTATAAAATGTTCATAAGAAATGAAGAAATAAACCCACCCCTTCCCAACAACCCCACCCTGTCCCATCGCATACTCCACAACCCGACACTCCCGTCCTACATCAGTCGGAACAGACTACGAAGACTTTCAACTCGAGCGTCAATTTGAAATTAATTTTGGATCAGTACATGGAAATATTTTAAATAGAATTTGAGGTGGAGTAGGACGAAGAACAAGACGGCCCATACTTCTCTAACAATAGGGTTATATTCGTTCAATTCATCGGACTGGAAGTTACCATTCATATGATTTGAATAGAAACGAGAGCATACTGCAAATTGGTCGAATTTGTGATTATAATTGCTTCAAATCTATAAACTATGGAATATAATTGTATGTCTGGAGAAATAACGGATAAAATTCCCAAGATGCTTAATTTACAGAGCTTTTTTCTTTTTTGTCTTTTTCCAAATTAATACACACCATGATGATGATTCATTTGTCCCCTTTAACTTAAGTGCCACTATTTTCTCCAGCAACTCATTCATCAATAATATTGTATTCATTAAACATTAATAATATACATACATATATATGTGTGTATATATGTATACATACATATATATATATATATATATATATATATATATATATATATATATATATTAATTTTTTTACATAAAAATATGAAAGTCTAAATAAGTTCACTACTAACAAGTGTCATCTTGACTAGCACTCTATTTTGATGATTCAATATGCTCAATTTAGGATCCGTACTTCCCACAACCTCTTCACAATCATTCACAAATCTTTCACATTTTTCGATATCAAAAGACACACTTCTAAAATCTCCTGTTGCAAATGCAAATCGCGCATTTGTGACTTCATTCAATAATAGTTCATAACCAACTCGACAAATCTTGTAGAGATCTTTTTTATTCTTATTTGTTTCATTGTCTATTAATCTAAGAATAAAAACAACTGTATCGGATGCCGCCTCCAATGTTTTAGTAAGAGCTATTTGGCATAAACCTTTATCGTCTAAGTTGGGAGTAACAATACGTTCATTATAAACGTTGAAACAATAGTGAAAATCATCTGTTGAACTGCATATTTTATCAATTGATGCATTAGTATCACCGAGGACGAACAAATGTGGGATCAACAGAAATAAAACACCAGTTGTCATCAAATAGGAAAAAGTAGTAGCCATTTTTTTTTTCTTTTCTCAAATGATTTTACTACAAATGGTTTTTTAGGTATATGTCACAATTAGTTGTCCTTATATACTTAATATTTTGGACAAATGATGTTAATGCATTCATGCATGATATATGTACTTGCATGCTACCTTCAATGCATGCGTAATAATATTGATATTTTGTGAAATATATTTGGGTGTTAGACTTTTTCTTAAAAGCGATTTAATGTAAATATCTCTACTTAATTAAATTTGAGAAATAAATGGTTATAATTTTTTAATTCGTTTGATTCTAGCATAATCAAGTTTCATGCTATGTATTTTATTTTAATTAACGTGCTCATGAAATTTAAAACAAAAAATTGAGAATACTATATTCAAGGTCTCTATGCACTGGCATATTTGGATAATTCTTTCCTTTTCTTTTTAACATTGACGGAAAACAAGGTTAGTACGGAAAAAGAAACTTAACTTAAGCACGCTAGGAATTTTATCCCACAAGTTTTCGGACAGATAATTTTATCCGATAATTTATAATTTTGAAGCAATCCAAGTCTCAAATGTTCCCAATTGCAAAACTTGGCCAATGTAGCATCACGTGTGTGCCATATGCTTGAGAATTTTATTGAATTGAAATGTAATAATCTCATATTTACCTTCCAAAATTAGAATTTAAAATCTTAATTGAATTTTAAATTTTTTTTTAGTATCTAGCCCTTGGACTCGGATACCATCGATTGTCAGTTGGGCTCTCAAATTAGGTAATTGTTCATAAAATTTATAATTGAATAATATAAATTGTTCATAAACATTTAACTGAAAAGGTCACACATTTAAATACTCATATAATAAAATAATAATTATGTTTTTTTGCTAGATAAATACACCCGTTAAAAATATTCAATTAATGCAATTCTTGATTTTTTTTTTAATATCCATGTGAACTTTCAGTAAGAAAAAACAATGAGATTTTAATTATAGATTTAAACAGTTAGGTAAATTAATATTTTCAATTAATTTAATTAATTTTATTGATGAGTTTTTTAAACAAAAAAAAATTATAAGATATATACATATAAAATGTTTATATAAAAAATAAAGAAATAAGCCCACCCTCCCAAACAACCCAACCTGTCCCATTTCATACCCCACAACCCTACACTCCCATCCTACATCAATATGAACAGCTTGGGTCGAAGACTTTCAACCCAAATATCAATGCGATATTAATTTTGGATCAGTACTTGAAAATATATTAAAAATTGAATTTGAAGTGGACTAGGACGAAGAACAAGACATCCCTACTTATCTAACAATAGGGTTCTATTCGTTCAATTCATCGAGCTGGAAGAAACCATGCATATGTTTTGAATCGAAACGAGAACCTGACTGCAAATTGGTCGAATTTGGGATTGAAATTGCTTCAAATTTATAATATATTGGGATAAAATTGTATGTCCGGAAAAATAACAGAAAAAATTCTCGGGGTGCTCTATTTACGGAGCTTTTTTGCCTTTTTCCAAATTAATGCACACCATGATGATGATTCTGTTTTAGAATTTTGATTAAATAACCTCCTACACGCAAGCGCAACTGTTTGCATATAATTTTGGCCCTGTTACGCCTTGACGTCATCGAGGTGTTTTTAGCATCTAGTCCCACTGGGCGTGCCAAAATATTGTTTGTTATAAATTTTGCATCGGACAATACATGGCATCAAGGAACTGTTTGCGGATAAGTTTAGCATCGAGGAATGCCTCGACGACATCGAGCAACCCTTGGCATCAAGAAGTGCCAAAATATTGTTTATCATAAAACTGACATCAAGGGGTGCTTGGCATCGAGGGATTGACATCGAGGTATGCTTGGCATCAAGGTGTGCCAAAATATTGTTTGCTGTAAACCTGTCAGTGAATCCCTCGACGAGCCAATAGCTCGACGTGAAATACCTCGATATGGTATAAAATAAATGCGGGCGTGCCAATGTTTGTGCGTGCAAACATAACGATTCGAAATTAGACATGTTGATATCTGTAAATAAATAATGTGAGTGTCCTGATGAAGACATATTGATATCATAATGGGTTGTCCTGATAAGGCTGACTTCTAAACGATTGCGACAGAGTAGGCAAACACTACCCTTAGTTCTTTTCTATGCCTGCCTGGCCGCAGGACTTAAACAATTTATGAAAATCTCTCTTGAAATGCCATATTTTTATAGCCAATCGATGGCCTGTTTGTCATATCAGTGGATTTATAAATCAGTAAACAGGTCGACGAGCAATCAGTTTTACACAATCACCTTGACAGAAAACAAAGGCTTGACAGAAACGGCGTATCAATGGAAATCAGTCGACGTAAAGCATATTTAAGTAAATGAAACGAAATATACGAACTAAATCACTTCCATTAATGATAAAAGAAAATTAGCACGTTGTCCGATATACAAACATTACAAAAATATGCAAAACGGTAAAGTTCTCCTTTCTTGGCAAGGTCTGCCAAACGAGTTGATAAGTCTATTAAGTTCTGAAAAATGACTCCTTGATCGGCAGGCGAACCCGCCGATGAGCTGATAACGCATGATAGAACAGTTTGTTGACAAAAAGTAACATTGACGACGAAGAACCACCGTCAATGGTTCGCCCAACCTTGATGGATAACCACCAATCGGGCTCCTGATCAGCGGGTGGCCACTGACCAAGGCATCGACGAAGCAGATGGCTACTTAGCCGATAGCCGTCAAGCAGATGGCTACTTGACGACGAGCTCACCAAGCAGATGGCTACTCAATGAGTTTGTCATATAAATACGTGGGCACTTACATGACAGTTACCAGCGTGCTACTTGGTTGATATGAGTGGTTTCGCTCGAGTCAGTGTCAGCTGACGGCGGAAGAGAGCGGCGGCGGCGGCGGCGGCTTACTGTGAGCGGCGGCGGCAAGACTTCAGGCTGTCAGGGATCACTGGTGGCTGAGGAGGGACAGAATGATATCAACGAGTTGACAGACTGATAACTTGACAGAAAACAGATTGTGATCTGCTTGCTATCAAGGTTTCGCTCGAGACAGCGTCAGCTGACGGCGGAAGACGGCGGCGGCGGCGGCGGCGGCTGCTGACTGTGAGCGGCGGCGGCGGCGGCGGCAAGACTTCAGGCTGTCAGGGATCGCTGGTGGCTGAGGAGGGACAGTTGATATCAAGGGATTGACAATTGTTTGCTGAAAAAGAAGCAGCGAGGTGCTGGACTTCCGGAGAGGCGTTGAGCCGATCAGTGTAGACTGAAGAGTTGTTGATTGAGTTGTGTGTTGTCCTCTGCGCGACTGACAGTATCAAGGTATTTATAGCTGCTGGATCTGTAGAGCTGATGGCCAGAAACTGATGCCTTGACAGCCACTTTCCCACTTTCTCCACTACTTGAAAAACCTTCCACTACTTCCACTACTTTGGTGGTAGTTCTTTTGTTGCTGAAAATTAATGTTAGTGGTGATTTAGAGAAGAAGAAACGTTGTGTTTGAAATTGAATTAATGATAACTAATTAAGAGATTTTTAAGGACTTAGTGTTTTAAGCCCATTACTTAGCTTAATCCTTATCCCTTAATTAATTAATCATTAATTAAATAACAAAGCAACAAGTGGGCCCCAAAAATGGAGAGTGGCCGATCTGGGGTGGGCCATGGCCGATTTGGGCCGCTCGGGCCATGGTTGGTCCTGGGTCGAGCCCTGTTGTCTCACAATTTATCCAATTAATTACCCCTTTAAACAATTAATGGCCTTTATTTATAAAAATAGGCCAATTAATTAGACTTGGCCCAATTAACCTTAATTAATCAGTCCATAATCTTTATTAGCCAAAGTCATCAAGTGGGTCGAGCCCGTTTGTAATTAATCATTATTTGGCTTTAATTAGTAATTAATTAACTCTAGCCTATTAATTAATTTTATCAATTAATTAATATATTTTTGGCCCAAATGTTAATTAATTACGAAATTGGGTCGAGTTTTGAAATTGGGCTCGTAGCCAACTCATTGGCTCGATTTGATCCATTTTCGGTCCAAATTGGATCCGATTTGGTCTGATCCGTTTTGGAGTGACTTGATTCGGCCCATATGCCATTTTTGGCTTGTTATATCGAGTCGTCGTTCCTCGATTAGTCGAGGGTGATTTTTTGGGTACAAACAATGCCCCCCGTAAGTCGTATCTGATAAATTTTATCCGGAAATAAAATTTTATCGGATAGACTTAGTTTTTTTTAAAAATTCCCTTTTTTACTCCTCGATTGGCATTTAATTTTATTATGCTTTGATAATTAAAATTGGCCATTTTTAGCCAATTAAATTATATCAGCATTTTTGGGATTTTGGAATTCTTCCCACTCTGTTAATTCCTTTGCCAGATGTCAACTCCCCAACTCCTTCCCAACTCCCGGGTAAATTCAAATGAAGCCTGACACTTTTATAGCTTCTAAATTAATTAGAAGTCTATTCTACACACACTTCCCAACATATCTACTTTATTCCTTTTCAAATAAAACTCTTCTACTTCTCTGGGCCCCACACTCACTTTTCCTACTCACCTTCTCCTTCTCTCTTCTTCTTCACGGCCGATTTCTCCTCTACCCAACTCCATAGCCGATTTTTCTCTTTCAAAATTGATCCCCTTGCTTCGATTTTCTTCCTCTAAGATTGTTAAAATCGAATTCTCCAACACCCAAGGAATCCAAAACTATCACCATCTTCCCCAAACACCCTAAAATCCGAAAAACCCATTCAAATTCTCCCATAGCCAAAAGCTTCGAAGCTTTTGAAATTGGGCTGTCCATTTTGTTTTCTTTGCCACCCACGGCTTCTCCTCCATCCAAGGTGTGCAAAAACCGAACTCAAAGCTCCGAAAGTCATCAAAACCGAAATACCCACTCCAAGCAATCTTCCATAGCCGAAAAGCTTCGAGCTTAGCCACCCACCACGAAATTTTGCTTCTTTCGCAAAGCTACTATGGCTGGAGCTCGGTATTTATGACATTATCCAATTTTATCAATTATTTTTTGATGATTCAATATGCTCAATTTAGGAACCGTGCTTCCCACAATCTTTTGACAATCATTCACAAATCTTTCACATTTTTCGATATCAAAAGACACACTTCAAAAATCTCCTTTTGCAAATGCAAATCGCACATCTGTGACTTCATTCAACAATAGTTTATAACCAACTTGACAAATCTTGTTTAAGATATTTTTATTCTTATTTGTTACATTGTCTATTAATCTACGAATTAAAACAACTGTATTGGATGTCACCTTCAATGTTTTAGTAAGAGATATTTGGCATAATCCTTTAGCGTCTATGAGTAACAATATGTTCGTTATAAACGTTGAAACAATAGTGAAAATCATTCGTCGAACTGCATATTTTATCAATTATTTTATTAGTATGACCGAGTACGAACAAATGTGGGATCAACAAGAAGAAGACCCCAGTTGCTAACAAATAGCAAAGACTAGTAGCCATTTTTTTTTCTTTTCTCAAATGATTTTACTAAAATTGGTTTTTTAGGTATATATATACAATTAGTTGTACTTATATACTTATATACTCAATTCTTTTGAAAAAACGATGTTAATTAATTCATGCATATAAGTACTTGCATGCTAACTTTAATGCATGCTTAATAATATTGAGATTGTGAAATATATTTGGGTGTTAGACTTAGTCTCAAAAGTGATTTAATGTGAAGATCTCTACATGGAAATATATTTTTCAAAAGAATTATAATTTTTTAGTTCGCTTGATTCTAGCATAATTTAGTCTCATGCCATGCATGTGTTTGGTTTAAATAAACGTGCTCATGAAAATTAAAAGAAAAAATTGAGAATACTATACAAGGTCTCTATGCACTGGCATATTTGAATAATTTTTTCCTTTTGTTTTTTACATTGATGGAAATCAACATTAGTACGGAAAAAGAAACTTAAATTAAGCATGCTAGGAATTTTATCCCACAATTTTTCGAACTGATAATTTTATCCCCTAATTTACAATTTGAAGAAATTTAAGTCTCAAATGATCCCAATTGCAAAAATTGGTCCGATGTAGCATCACGTGTGGGCCATATGCTTGAGAATTTTGTTGAATTGAAATGTAACAATTTCATATTTACTCTCCAAAATTAGAAATCAACATTTTAATTAAATTTTAAACTGATTGTTTTTTAGTATCTAGCTCTTGGAACTAGGACACCATCGGTTGTCAGTTGATCTCTCAAATTGGGTAATTGTTCATAAAGTTTATCATTGAATAATATAAATTGTACATAAACATTTAACTGAAAATGTCAATAATCCTTTTATAGAATTTAAAAATACTCATTTAAATACTCATATAATAAAATAATAATTATGTTTTGCCTAGATAAATACACCAATTAAAAATATTCAATTAATGCAATATATTCCTGAAATTTTTTTTTAAATATCCATTTGAACTTTCAGTAAGAAAAAACAATGAGATTTTAATTATAGATTTAAACAGTTAGGTAAATTGATATTTTCAATTAATATAATTAATTTAATTGATGAGTTTTTTAACAAAAATAAAATATAAGATATATCCATATAAAATGTTTATATAAAAAATGAAGAAATAAAACCACCCCTTCCAAACTACCCCACCCTACCCCATTTCATACCCCCCCCCCCCCCCCCCAACCCCACACTCCCATCCTACATCAATCTGAACAGCTTGGGTCGAAGACTTTCAACCCAAATGTCAATTTGATATTAATTTTGGATCAGTACTTGAAAATATTTTAAAAATTGAATTTGATGTGGAGTAGGACGAAGAACAAGACGGCCCATACGTACTTATTTATCAATAGGGTTCTATTCGTTCAATTCATCGAGTTGGAAGAAACCATTCATATGTTTTGAATCGAAACGAGAACCTGACTAGAAATTGGTCGAATTTGGGGTTGAGATTGCTTCAAATTTATAAATTATGGGATTAAATTATATGTCCGAAAAAATTAAGGATAAAATTCTCAGGGTGCTTAATTTACGGTGCTCTTTTTTGTCTTTTTCCAAATTAATAAACACCATGATGATTATTCAGTTTTAGAATTTTGATTAAATGACCTCCTACATGCAAGCGCAACAAAGAACATCAACTTGGGCCATTGGCTTCTTGTTTCATTTGTTCCCTTCTATTTAAGTGTCACTATTTTCTTGAGCAACTCATTTAACAATAATATTGTATTCATTAAACATTAATAATATACATATATATATATATATATATATATATATGAAAGTCTAAATAAATCCACTACTAACAATTGTCATCTTAACTAGCACTCTATTTTGATGATTCAGTATGCTTAATTTAGGAATCGTGCTTCCCACAACCTTTCACATTTTTCGATATTAAATTACACACTTCTAGAATCTCCTTTTGCAAATGCAAATCGCGCATCCATGACTACATTCAACAATAGTTCATAACCAACTTGACAAATCTTGTAGAGATATTTTTATTCTTATTTGTTTCATTGTCTATTAATCCACGAATGAAAACAACTATATTGGATGTCGCCTCTAATGTTTTAGAAAGAGTTATTTGGCAAAAACCTTTAGCGTCTAAGTTGGGAGTAACAATACGTTCGTTATAAATGTTGAAACAATAGTGAAAATTATCCGTCGAACTGTATATTTTATCAATTAATGCATTGGTATCACCGAGGAGTAACAAATGTGGGATCAATTAATAGAAAGAAGACCCCAGTTCCATCAAATAGCAAAGACTAGTAGCCATTCTCTTTCTTTTCTCAAATGATTTTACTAAAAATGGTTTTTTAGGTATATGTACACAATTAGTTGTCCTTATATACTCAATTTTTTGAAAAAATGAAGTTACTGAATTCATGCATGATATATGTACTTGCATGCTACCTTTAATGCATGCTTAATAATATTGAGATTTTGTGAAATATATTTAGTTGTTAGACTTAGCCTCATAGATATTTAATGTAAAGATCTCTACTTTATAAAATTTGAAATGGTTATAATTTTTTAGTTCGTTTGATTCTAGAATAAATTAGTCTCATGCCATGTGATTGATTTAAATAAATGTGCTCATGAAAATTAAAAGAAAAAATTGAGAATACTATACAGGTCTCTATGCACTGGCATATATATTTTAATAATTCTTTCCTTTAATTTTTTTACATTGAAGGAAAACAACATTAGTACGGAAAAAGAAACTTAACTTAAGCACGCTAGAAATTTTACCCCACAAATTTTTCGGACAGATAAATTTATCCAATAATTTACAATTTTAAAGCAATTTATGTCTCAAATGATCCAATTGGAAAAATTGGCCCGATGTAGCATCACGTGTGGGCCGTATATGCTTGAGAATTTTGTTGAATTGAAATGTATTAATTTCATATTTGCCCACCAAAATTAGAATTCAACATTATAACTGAATTTTAAGCTATTTTTTTTAATTTAGTACCTAGCTCTTGGAACTAGGACATGGTTGGGCTCTCAAATTGGGTAATTGTTCATAATATAAATTATGCATAAGCATTTAAGTGAAAATTTCAATAAATCATTTTATAGAATTTAAAAGTACTCATTTAAATACTCATATAATAAAATAATAATTATGTATTTTGACTAGATAAATACACCCATTGAAAATATTCAATTAACGAAATTCATGATTTTCTTTTTTTTTTTTTTTTTTTTGAAATATCCATTTGAACTTTCAATAAGAAAAAACAATGAGATTTTAATTACATATTTACACAGTTATGCAAATTAAAATTTTCAATTAATATAATTAATTGATGAGTTATTTAACAAAATAAATATAAGATATATACATATAAAATGTGAATTTAAAAAAGGTAAAATTACATAAAATGTCTCAAACTAATTATTGATTTTGGATTTTCGTCCTGAACTATTTAACTTGGCGAATTTCGTCCCATAATTTAATATTTTTTTGGAATATCGTCCCAAACTATTTACTAATTTTGATTTTTCGTCCCAAACTATATCAACTCGCCAAATTTTGTCCCATAATTTACCATTTTGTATGAATTTAGTCCCAATATTAAATTTCTAATTTAATGAAAATGATGTTCAATCTTGTAATTAATTTGGGACGAACTCTGCAATATTATATAATTATTCATGTTAAAATTTACCATGTCATGACACTTAAGTAGCCATATGATAATTCATCGGCAAATGCGCAATTCCGTCTTATAATTATGGTGCGACGATATTCCAAAAAAATATTAAATTACGGGACGAAATTCGCCAAATTAAATAGTTTGGGACGAAAATCCAAAATCAGTGATTAGTTTTGAACGATTTTTGCAATTTTACCTTTAAAAAATGAAGAAACAAACCCACCTCTTCCCAAGAACCCCACCCTGCCCCATTTCATACCCCACAACTCTACACTCCCATCCTACATACATCAATATGAACAGCTTGGGTCGAAGACTTTCAACCCAAATGTCAATGTGATATTAATTTTGGATCAGTACCTGAAAATATTTCAAAATTAGAATTTGAAGTAGAGTAGGATGAAGAACAAGACGACCCATACTTATCTAACAATAGGGTTCTCTTCATTCAATTCATCGAGCTGGAAGAAACCATTCATATATTTTGAATCGAAACTGTAAATTGGTCGAATGTGGGATTGCTTCAAATTTATAAATTATGTGATAAACTTGTATGTTCGAAAAAATTACAGAAAAAATTCTCAGGGTGCTTTATTTACGGGGCTTTTTTTGTCTTTTACCAGATTAATGAGCACCATGATGATGATTCAGTTTTAGAATTTTTATTAAATAACCTCCTACATGCAAGTGCAACAAAGAGCATCAAATTGGGTCATTGCATTCTTGTGTCATTTGTTCCCTTCTATTTAAGTGCCACGATGTTCTTGAGCAACTCATTTAACAATATATATATATATATATATATATATATATATATATATATATATCAGTTTCTACATAAATATATGAAAGTCTAAATAAGTCAACTACTAACAAGTGTTATTTTAACTAGCACTCTATTTTGATGATTCAGTATGCTCAATTTAGGAACCGTGCTTCCAACAATCTTTTGACAATCATTCACAAATCTTTCACATTTTTCGATATCAAATGACACACTTCTAAAATCTCCTTTTGCAAATGAAAATCACGCATAGGTGACTTCATTCAACAATATTTCATAACCAACTTGACAAATCTTGTAGAAATCTTTTTTATTCTTATTTGTTTCATTTTCTATTATATTGATCTACGAATAAAAACAACTGTATTGGATGTGCCTCTAATGTTTCAGTAAGAGCTATTTGCATAAATCTTATGTTGGGTGTAACAATATGTCCGTTATAAACGTTGAACCAATAGTGAAAATCATCCGTCGAACTGCATATTTTATCAATTAATGCATTAGTAACACCGAGGACAAACAAATGTGGGATCAATTGAAAGAAGACCCCAGTTGCCATCAAATAGCAAAAAGTAGTAGCCATTTTTTTTTCTTTTCTCGAATGATTTTACTAAAAATGATTTTTTAGGTTTATGTACACAATTAGTTGTCCTTATATACTCAATTTTTTTGGACAAATAATGTTAATGAATTCATACTTGCATGCTACCTTTAATGCATGCTTGATAATATTGAAATTTTGTGAAATATATTTGGGTGTTAGACTTAATTAGTCTCTAAAGCGATTCAATGTAAAGATCTCTACTTTATAAAACTTGAGAAAGAAATGTTTATAATTTTTTAGTTCGTTTGATTCTAGCATACTTATGTCTCATGCTATGTGTGTGATTTAAATTAACGTGCTCATGAAAATTAAAAGAAAAATTGAGAATACGATACAAGTTCTCTATGCACTGGCATATTTAATTTGAATAATTATTTCCTTTTGTTTCTTACACTGATGGAAAACAACATTAGTGCGGAAAAAGAAACATAACTTAAGCATGCGAAGAAGTATATCCCACAGGTAGGGCTGTCAATGGGGCGGATTTCAATCCGGATCCGTCCGAATTCGATCCGATTTATTAGGATAATTGTCCGATTAGAGATTCGATGGACCTGATCCGATTATAAAGATCCGAAATCCGAAACTCATGGATCGAATATGGATTTAGGTCGATCCGATCCATTAAAGATCCGTATCCGACAACAAATAAAAAGAAAGATATATATACAAAATGATTTATAAAAATAAATATCATTAATAATATTTCAACGTTAATTTAAGAAGATAGTAGTTTATAAATTTATTTAAACCAATGTATCCATTCTACAAATTTGAATATAGTAAAGAAACTTTGAAAATGTGAGCTAAAATTAAATAAAATTGAAAAGATAATAAACTTGTTTTAGGAAAAAAATATTAATTTAACTTTTTAAATACAAATTTATTGGATCCGAAAAATATCAGATATCCGGCTAAATCCGACCAAGATCCGTTGGATTCAAAAAATCTAGATCCGAGCACAATCCGAACAAGATCCGAGTCCGACAAGATTCGATCCGATATAAATGAAGCCGGATCTGGACGAGCCTGATCCGACCAGAATCCGACCCATTGACAGCCCTACCCACAGGTTTTCGGACAAATAATTTTATCCCATTATTTACAATTCTTAAGCAATTTAAGTCTCAAAACCGATGTAACATCACATGTGGGCCATATATATGCTTGAGAATTTTGTTGAATTGAAATGTAATAATTTCCTTTTTACCCTCCAAAATTAGAATTCAACATTATAACTGAATTTTAAACTTATTTTTTATTTAGTACCTAACTCTTGGACTAGGACACAATTGGTTGTTGGTTGGGCTCTCAAATTGGGTAATTGTTCATAAAGTTAATAATTGAATAATATAAATTGTTCATAAACAATCATTTTATAGAATTTAAAAGTACTCATTTAAATACTCATATAATAAAATAATAATTATGTATTTTGACAAGATAAATACACCCATTAGCTTGGATGAAAGTTCGTAGCAATATAATTAAATTTGAGATATTTATAAAAATAAATAAAAAACACATCACATATCAATAGAACAATGGTAACTTATGTTTTTATCAAATTAAATTACACTATTTCCTTTGGGCTATGAAATCTTAAAGAAAATCGAACTAACAAATATACTCTTCTATGTAAACTTTCGACTCCTTATATATGTGACAATTTACTTTCTATGTTAACAATGTTATTACAAACGTGACAGTATAATCTTATATTTATGTATAATAACGTTCCTATTTCTTATGTATGTGAATTAATTTATCTCCCCATGTTATTAGACTAGTGAAGAAGTTATTTGTCTTTCTTGAGTCAATTAATGACTGAAGAGGCCTAACGATTATACAAATATTTAATCGGATATGTATAATAGAGTTATGTTTAATGTTTCACCTATACGTACGCTGAGAATTAACTCCAAACTACTAGTTTTGACATTTTTGGTGAAAATCTAACTAAAGCATTAATATATGAAAATATCAATAGGTGATCCATCCAATTGAATGAATTAATCTTCATAAATTAAATGAGCAAAAGACAAAAATATTCCCTATGCTTTGTCTAACTTTCAAAAATCTCTCTGTATTATTTTAACTTTCAAAAAACCCCTTATGATTTCAAATAAGTGCAAAATACACCTCCAAAAAAGAGAGTGTATTTCAAACGCCAAAATTGCAAGTATTTGATTACATTTTGCATTTGATATGACAATTTTACCCTTGACATCGAAAGACAAAAATACCCCTATGCATTGTTTAACTCCTAAAAAACTGCCTATGTGTCATTTTAAATCCCCAAAACCCCTCTGTGTTTGATTTTATATACCACACTCGACCCAAGTAGTATATGCTTATTTTTTCAAAAAGAATAAATAAATTTAAAAATAAACAAACACATAGGGGTAATCTTCTCATTCCACCAAAAGTCAAAAATAAAATTATAAGTATATACTACTTGGGTCCAGTGTGGTATTTAAAATCAAACACAGGGGGTTTTTTGATAGTTAAAATATATAGGAGGTTTTTTAGAGGTAAACAAAGTATATGGGGTGTTTTTATCTTTTGCTTATTTAATTTATGAAGATTAATTCATTCAATTAGATGCAACCTATTGATATTTTCATATATTAATGCTTTAGTTAGATATATGTTGTCTTGTAAAGAAGTAAGATCTAATCTTGAATACGCATGGGGGAAAATTAATATGTATTGAAATTAAAAAATTAAGTACGTACGTATGTAGTTATGTTGTCTTTCTTGTCTTGTGCATTTAGAAAAAGATTATGTAGGAATAAAACTATATAGTATTTATTTTGCTCTATTTGTTACAATACTAGATTAAAATTTTCAATATTTTAAATGACTTATCATTATAATTATTTATATTTATAGTTTATTAGACCTTTTAAATATTAATATATATAGTTTCATAAGATATAATATCAACTTATTAGTGAAATATATTAATTATATTATTTATTATAATTTTATAAATTTAATTAAGTTGACTGATCGATTGTACCATATAAACAAAATAAATAGGATAGAATGAATAGTAAATTCATATAAAAATATCTACCTAATTAATTGTTGATTCAGAGAGTAGTGAATTATTAATGCACGACGGACGCCATGTCTTAATCACATCAATCATAAGAACTTAATTGGAATATTAAATGATGCCTATCAGCACCACTCGAAAATGAATATACAAGTCAGTGATAACAATAATGTCACTTCAATATTATAAAATTTGGGGAGTAAATTGCCCTTTTAATCTTTTTTATGGATTAATTTTTACATTTTTGACCCTCTTAAATTTTTTATAATAGATTGATCCTTCTTATCAATGTAGTATATCATATTCGTCCCTCTTAAATTTTGTGTATCAAATCAGTCATCTTATCAATGTAGTGTAACACATTAATCCCTCTTAAATACAAAATACATCACTTAAATTGAAAATATATTCTAAAGTGGACGAAAGTTGATGTATTTTGTATTTAAGAGGGACTAATGTGTTACACTACATTGATAAGAGAGACGAATTTACTACAAAAAATTTAAGAGGGAAGTATATATTATAAGAGGGACGAATGTGATATACTACATTGATAAGAGGGATCAATTTGCTATAAAAAATTTAAAAGGAACGAAAATAAAAAATTTGACCCATAAAAATGATCAAAAATACCATTCACTCAAAATTTGGGCTTATTTGATTAGATTTTCCAAGATACACTTGATTTTAATTTTAAAATAGTGGATTGAATATTTTCGGTGCAAACTCTGAAACCTTCTGGGTTGAATTTGAAAGTTACATTTTAAATTTTGAAAAAGTTAAACTCCATTAATGAATTTGGATATGAGTATATGATAATTATCAAATTAATGCATTACAGTTTGAGATTTATTACATTTTCGAATATATAAATTAAAACTTAAGTTCAGAATCGCGAAACTTGTTCTCGGACTTCATTTGCAATTTTTTAATTCCATCTCCCGAAACCAGAGACCTGACAAAAACCTAACCACTTGGTCTCTTTTAATTAAACTCTCACTTGCAAGTCAATTTAGGGTGAGTTGGCCTGGCGATTTGAAAAGCAATATAATTGCTTATGATAAAAATTAATTAATGGATAAATCACTTTTGTAAAATAGCTTTTGTAAAAGTAAAACTTTAGTTGCTTCTAAAATAAGTTGATTTCTTGCTTCTCGAGATTCTAAAAGTGATTATAATCTTGGGGGCCAAACACCATGAAAATCAGGATTGAAGATAAGCAGGGCCGGCCCTAGACATTAGGGGGCCCTAGGCGATTTCATACTTGGGGCCCGTTCTTATAAAAAAATTATAATCAATTTATTTTTTTTAAAGGCAAAAATATTAATTAAATTTTGACATGTTGTTTTCTCTAACATATTAATTTTTAGATTGATAATTAAATCTAACATATTATTTTTTATTTTTTAGATAGATAATTAAATCTAGCACTAGTTTTTAGATAAATAATTAAAAAAACAAACTTATTTAACTTTTGAAAGATTCAACCGTGAATTTTTTTGTATAATTTTTAATATTAAAAATATTATTTTAACCGAAAGAAATTTTACAAGTATATGTACATCCTTAACTCTATTTCATTCTTTTAGAAATATCATAATTGATTGCTTGAATTTATTTCATTTTGGTGACATTCTTAACTCTATTAATTATATAGTATCATGTATAGAAAAAGTTATACATCCTATATAAAACTAAAAACAAGATGCACATACATATAATAATATGGATGGGGCTAGACCAATTTTAATGGGAGCGAAATTCTTTTTTGCAATGTACTAAGTGAGAAAGTAATAAGCAGAAAAATTAAATTTCAAAGAAAATAATCATATTCTTTTTATATAATTAAGAAAGAATTATTTTTTGAAGTACTTATTAAGAAAAAAAATTGACAAGAAATCATTAAATAAGAAAATGGATTAAAAGAATAATTACTACGAAAGGGAAATAAAAAAGACGAACATTATTACCAAAAAAAATGTTAAATAACATTTACAATCAAAATATGAGGAAAAAACTCAATATTGGGATTTGAATCCTAAACCTCACACTCATCATTATTAGATGGTCTTACCAAGCGAGCTAAGATACGTGTAACTATGTACATAAAATTAATAAAATTATAAATATTTAATTTTTCTAAAGACCTATATATAAATTTTGGGGCCCTCCAAACCGGGGGCCCTAGGCGCCGGCCTAAGTTGCCTAGCACTTGGGCCGGCCCTGAAGATAAGTAATTTTTATAATCAGGGTC
Organism: Penstemon barbatus; assembly: GCA_003313485.2. Classification (NCBI taxonomy): domain Eukaryota; kingdom Viridiplantae; phylum Streptophyta; class Magnoliopsida; order Lamiales; family Plantaginaceae; genus Penstemon; species Penstemon barbatus. The sequence goes on along the minus strand of CM064877.1, from coordinate 22,759,561 downwards.
AAAAACTTCAAAAATCACGATGGAGATGTAAAAGTGATTTTAAGAGCTCCAATCGTTGTGCCAAACTCACCCTTAATCAGTTTGAGTGTTTTACAAGGAGCGAAGGACAAAAACACTACATATGCTTTATCTAATTTAAAATAAAAGAAATGTGTTACTTTAACTCTAAAAAATTTTCCTGTATTAGATTTAATTACACGATTTAATTACACACTCGATCCAAGTAGAATTTGACTTTTGACTTTTGACGAAATGACAAAATTACCCCTATGTATTAGTATTTTTTAAATTTTTTTTTTTTTTTTGAAAACCAAAATATATACTACTTGCGTCAAATTGATAATTAGAACCAAAAACACATTGAAAATTTTGGGAGTTAAAATAATACATAATTTATTTTTAAGTTAAATAGAGTATTAAGGGATATTTTCGTCTTTCGTTAGCAGGATAAAATTATCATATTAAAAATAAAATGTTAACAAATATTTACAATTTTCGCATTTAAACACTCTCTCTTAGAGATATATTTGACGACGGCCTCATAGCATAAGAAAATTTCGCGGATTAAAATAACACAAAAAAATTCGGAGTTAGATAAAACATATTTACATAATAGATGTTTTTGTCTTTAGCTTGTATTACAAGTAATTACAACAATAGCGACCAAAATTTTAATCCTCGTCCAAAGGGGAAAAAAATAAAAAGAAAAAAAAAAAAAAAAAAAAACTAATCGTATTCACATTACATTGCTAGAAACTCGTGCTTCTCTGCAACACCGCATGATGCGGCAAATTAGAGCAACTACACGTCCTCCTCACTCCTCCACACGATCCCTCACCCCTCCTCCACGTGTCCCCATCATCCACCGTCGATCTCTCACCAACCTCATTTAAGCATATCCCATTCGTGTCTCCCGCCACATCCAGACAAACCTCCTCACCCCTGATTACAAACAGCTGAGCAGACCGACACAGAGGGCAGGTCACGTGCGACGACAGCCACGTGTCTACACATTTGGGATGGAACACGTGACCACAGTACGGGATTAACTTAACACACTCTCTTTCCTGAAACTCGGTCAGGCAAATCGGGCAGTCATCAATAATAATCCTGTGCTTCGCGGCCTCACAGTAGGATACGATGGGGAGCGAGTTCACGGCGGAGGGGTCGAGGCCCCCGTTGTTTCTTTTGTAGGTGGAGGGTTGAGGTCGGTGGTGGCGGGGAGGGGAAGGGAGGTGGTTGGTTGAGGCGGAGAAGCGGCGGATGTAGACGGAGAAGAAGCCCATGAAGAAGAGGGCGGTGAGGAGGACGAGGATTGTGAGGGCCATGGAGGATTCGAAAGGGGGGGTGGGGTTGAAGGGTCTTCTTACGGAGGCGGAGGTGGGGGAGAGGGAGGTGGTGGAAATGCTGTCAAAAGTATTTGGGTCGGTGACTTGGAGGAGTTTTCTGTGGAGGAGTACGGCGGTGGTTTTCATCTTTTTTATTTATGCGCGGTGGTGGAAAAAAGAGGAGTGGATTAATTATTATTATTATTATTATTTGGAGTTTGAATTCTAATTGGGAATATTAATATTGAAGACTGAAGTGGAGAGGTTCGAGAGAACATTTATATCATTGGAAAGGTGAAGATAAACTAGTAAAGAACTGGTAACTACTAGAGTAAACAATTATGTATAACATCAATCAAAATTCCGTTTACTATGTATGATTCGGTTTATTGAATATTAAAAAAATTTCGAAAAATTTTAGAATATTTTTGTGTAAAAATTATGAAAAAATTTATTAAATTAAGAAAAACAGAAAATATTCGCAAACTTTTTGAAAAATTTTTGTACAAAGATTATGAAAAAAGTTAATAAATTAAGAAAAAAAAATTCAAAACAAATATGAAGTTTCGATAATATACTTTCTTTTAGTTTATATTGATTTAAAAACGAAAATTTTTCAACTTTTTAGGCAAAAGACTTGAAAGATTGATTGATGTACAATACTAGAGCACTAAATGTATAGTGATAAGGATGGAATATGGTAGATATGCCATGACATGTTTTTTCTTAGTTTAGACCATACACTACTGAATTCTTAATATCAATTATGAAAATACCATCTACAAAAAAATGGCTGGTTTATGGAGAAATGAAAAATTAAAAAATATTGATCTCACAAGTTATAGTTAATTAGTTATGTCTGTTGATAAGTTAGTCTCAAAAGTATTTAGGCTAGCAATTTTAATCCATAACTTATAAAATTAAAAAGTAATTTTGAAGGTTCAATTGCAAACATCACTCACGGACTTCACTCACGGACTTGTTGAATAAGAAATAGGAAACTATCAGTCCACAAGTGAGGTTCACTTTTGCAATTGGGCCAAGAAAAATCTAAAAATTAATTCTCATATATAAGTAGTAATTGTTATAAATCTTAGGATAAAAGTATGAACAAATTGTAGTAAGCAAAGTTATATGTAGAGAAAACTCATCAACTTTTTTCATTCATTTCATGTTCTAGTTCTTCTTCTCCAAAGTGAGGGATGAATTCATCTATATATACAAGTTCAAGACTTCTATACAATAGCCACATGTCTTATATGTGTCTTCCATGCAATTGTGATACATGGCTATACTATATGTTTAAACACGTGCATACATCTAGAGATTTCCACATAGGTGTATGCCTTGCCACATATAAGGTAATGTGTTGGTTCTTTGTTAAACCAAGTGGAAGAATTATCCATAGCTTGAATGGTAAATTACCAATGGCATACCACAAAATATGAATATTTAATAACACTCCCCCATGGATGCCCATTGCCTCTGGAGTATGCCTCGTTAAAATCTTGTCAAGAAAAACACATTGGGACAAAAACTTGAACGAAGGAAAAAGAGTACATATCAGTAGGGGGCTTATAAGCGTGTAACACTGCCTCGTTAAAACCTTGCCGAGAAAAACCCATTGGGACAAAAACTTAGACGAAGGTGTTGTTAATTACACGCTCCCCCTGATGCCGACATAAGATCCACAAGTCGTCGCATTCCAATGTTGTAAACCATCTTCCTGAATGTTGTGATCGGCAATGCTTTAGTGAATAAATCGGCAAAGTTGTTAGGCCATCTCCAATGGTTGAGGGCTAGCCCCGGGCTTTGGGCCCTGCCTAGTCGTCTCCAATGGTTGGGGCTCCGTGAGGGAATTAATTCCATTTTTTTCCTTTGCCCACTCTCACCTATTAATATTATAGTTTTAAATTTTTTTAATATTAATATTAATAATAGTAATTATATTAGTACTCGTAATTTAATTATTAATTGTATTAAAATATTAATATTAAATAGAATATTTAATTAAAGTAACTTAAAATTAATACATAATACGCAAACTCTCACCTATTAATATTATAGTTTTATTTTTTTAAATACGGAGTATTAATTAAAATAACACATTAATTACAACAATACACAACATTAATCACACAACATAATCAAGGAAAATAAAATAAAAATATTCCAAAAGCTCCTTATAAACCTCATAAACATAGTGTTGGAAAAAGTAAGTTAATGGACCATTTTGGACGTAATTTAAGTGGGACCCACTTTGAGTAAAGAGTCGGGTCTTGACGGAATTATATTCTACTCCGTGAGTAGATTAAAATGGTATATGGTACGTCCAAATCGGAGTCCGAGTGAATGATAAATTAAATCTCAAAGTTCACATTTGTAATGGGAAAAATTGGAAAGAAATAGACTAATCCCACATTGGAAGTGTGATAAGAAAAACTTGGGTTTATATATGATTTCTAAACCATAAGTGTTAAGAAATTATTACTAGAAGGCTCCCTCCTTGCGCGCAGGGGGAGGGGGGGTGCAAATCTTGGTTCGAATTACTACTCGGCCCTTCAAGACTTGTGCGTGCCTGCGCACACGAATGTCGTCCCGAAAAGCCTACTCGGTCGAGCCTGGTTTTGCTATTTTCTTCCAAATTCCATTTCTTTTTTGCCAATTTCTTTAAATAATTAACCATGCTATATCACATTAATTAAACAACATATTAATTAAAATAACACATTAATTACAAAAATACACAATATTAATTAGGTTTAAATACACAACAATATACATAAATACACAATAAATACACAACAAAAAAAAAAGAAAAAAAAAATCGGTCCAATCAGGTGCCGCCACTTGGCGGCACCTGTTTTAAAGAGGGGCGCGTGTTTACACGCGCCCCTCTTCTTCAACAAAAAAAAGCTCCAGCTACTCGCGCCCGGGCCGCCGCGAGCCCGCTGCCCAGCCCCAGCCGCCCCGCAGGCCTCCCCGCCCCGCCAGCCCGCGCCGTCTCCAATGGTTTTCCTCCCCAGCCCGGCCTCGAGACCGAGCCCGGCCATTTCCATTGGAGATGGCCTTACATGACTGAATCTGAAGAACGTCTATATCGCCCTTTTTCTGAAGCTCGTGGGTAAAGAAAAACTTTGGTGATATGTGCTTCGTTCTATCTCCTTTGATATATCCATTTTTTATTTGAGCAATACAAGCAACTCTGTCTTCATATAATGATGTTGGTATATTCTTTGTTGAACGCAACCCACAAGATTCTTGAATATACTGAACCATTGATCTCAGCCATAAACATTCTCAACTTGCTTCATGCAATGCCAAAATTTCAGCATGATTGGAAGAAGTGACAGCTAGAGTTTGTTTAACAGATTGCCATGATATTGCTGCGCCACCACAAGTAAATACATATCCACATTGTGATCTGCCTTTGTGTGAATCGGAAAGATAACCGGCATTTGCATAACCTACTACATGTGCATCGACATCTCTAGAGTAAAATAAGCCTATGTCTATTGTTCCACGAAGATAGCGCAATATGTGTTTAACTCCATTCCAATGTCTTCATGTTGGTGCAGAGCTATACCTTGCCAGCAAATTAACTGAGAAAGCGATATATGGCCTAGTACAATTTGCAAGATACATTAAGGATCCAATTGCACTTAGATAAGGTACTTCAAGACCAATCAATTCTTCATTTTCCTCCCGAGGACGGTAATGATCTTACTTTATATCCAAAGATCTAACAACCATGGGACTGCTCAATGGATGAGCTTTGTCCATGTAAAATCTCTTCATGGTCTTTTCTGTATATGCCGACTGATGGATAAAGATTTCAGTTGATAAATGTTCGATCTGCAGGCCGAGACAAAACTTTGTTTTCCCCAGATTTTTCATCTCAAATTCTTTCATTAAATAGTTTGCGGTCTTTGTGAGCTCTTCAGGAGTCCCCACAAGATTTAAGTAGTCCACGTATACCGCAATAATGAAAAATCCATTCTCAAATCTTTTAATGAAAACACATGGACAAATTGGATTGTTAACAAATCATTCCTTTAGAAGATAATCACTGAGCCGATTATACCACATCCGGCCAGACTGTTTTAATCCGTACAAGGATCGTGGCAATTTAACTGAATACAGTCCATGAGACCTTTGATTATGAGATCCTTCAGGGATTTTGAATCCTTCAGGGATTTTCATATATACATCACTATCAAGTGATTCATATAAATATGCGGTATCCACATTCATGAGACGCATGTCCAGCCTTTCAGAGACTGCAAAACTAATCAATACCGCCACGTGATTACATCAATCACAGAGGAATATGTTTCATCATAATCAATTCCAGGTCTTTGTGAGAATCCTTGTGCAACAGGTCGTGCCTTGTGTCTCACAATCTCATTTTTCTCATTCCGTTTTCGTACAAATACTCATTTGTACCCGACCGGTTGCACGTCTTCGGGCGTGCGAACTATCGGTCCAAAAACTTTACGATTTTCTAGCGAGTTCAGCTCCGCTTGAATTGCATATTTCCATTTTGGCCAATCATTTCTATGTCGACATTCATCAACCGATATCGGTTCGGGATCCTTGTTTATAATATCTAGTGCGACCCCATACGCAAAGACATTATCTACGATCACTTTCTTTCTATCCCAGTTTTCTCGGGTATTTAAATAATTCAAAGAGATCTCTTCAAATAAGGCCTCTTCAGGGGCATCAGTTTCATTTGCCTCTTCTGGGGCATTTCTTAATTCAGACTGATCAGTTATTTTTCCTATAGCGCTTTGTGTTGAAACAGTTTCCTCTTCAGGAGGAATACATACTTCTGGTATCTTTTCCTTCGGGGATCTTGTCTTTTGCACCAACCAGGCGTCCACGTTTTATTCGTGGTTTTTCATATTGTCCTGTAGGGACATGTCCTTCGGGGACATCAATTCGTGCTGGTGCATTAACAGCCGGTATATAAGATTTTGTTATTTTCTTTGTATCAACAAATGCATCCGGAAATTGATTTGCAACATTGTGCAAATGTATAATATTTCTCACTTCTTGCTCACAATTATTTGTACGTGGGTCATAATGAGACAAAGATGGCACATTCCATTTAATTTCTCGCCGTTCTTCAGGAACTGGCTTCTTATCTCCCCCTAACGGCGGGAAAACTGTCTCATTAAAAATATTAGCAGCATATCTTGCTTTAAACATATCACCCGTCAGGGGCTCAAGATATCTGATAATAGACGGGGAATCAAAATCAATGTAAATCCCAAGTCGTCTCTGTGGACCCATTTTTGTTCGTTGTGGCGGTGATATTGGAACATAAACCGCACATCCAAAAATTCTCAAATGTGAAATATCAGCCTACTGGCCTGTCACAAGCTGCAATGGCGAATACGCCTCAAATGAACTTGGTCTAATTCGGACCAGTGAAGCAGCATGTAATATTGTATGTCCCCAAGCAGAGGGGTAAATTTGACCTCAAAAGTAAAGGTGTAGCAATTAATTGCAACCTCTTTATAAATGACCCAACTAGGCCATTTTGGGTATGAACATGTGCAACAGAATGTTCAACATCAATTCCAATTGACATGCAATAATCATCAAATGCCTGAGATGTAAACTCACCGGCATTATCAAGACGGATTGTCTTTATCGAATAATCAGGGAATTGTGCCCTCAATTTTATAATTTGAGCAAGAAGTTTGGCAAAAGCCATTGTACGCATTGATAGTAGGCATACATGAGACCATCTCGAAGATGCGTTTATCAGGACCATAAAATAACGAAAAGGTCCGCAAGGTGGATCTACATGCCCACATATATCTCCATGAATTCGTTGTAAAAACATTGGGATTCAGTACCAATCTTCATAGGAGACGGTCTGATAATTAATTTCCCCTGTGAGCATGTCACACACATATTTTCTAGCGGCAAAAGAATCTTTTGGTTCTTTAAAGGATGCCCGCTCGAATTCTTTATTATTCGACGCATCATAATTGCTCCCGGGTGGCCAAGTTGATCATGCCAAAGATAGAAAAGTTCTGAATCATTGAACTTCCGGTTCAATACAACATTTGATTCAAAAACTCTTATGGTCGCATAATATAAACCCGATGAGAAAACTGGGAGTTTTTCATTTGCATGCTTCTGGCATGAAATCATGGATGTGATACAAATATATTCCATATTCCCCTCATTCATGGTCTCAATATGAAATCCATTCAAACGTATATCTTTGAAACTTAACAAGTTTCTTTTGGATTTCGAAGAGTACAACACCTCTTTTTATCAAAATATTTGTACCACCGGGCAACATTATATTGGCTCTTCCGGAGCCTTCAATTAATGTTGTAGTACCACAAATTGTACTAACAATAGCCTTTGATAATTTCAAATTCGAGAAATACTTCTTATCTCGAAGAATTGTGTGTGTGGTTCGATGTCAACCAAACAAATATCTCCATCGTTCATGCTCACATCAACGTTATTTTTCATTTTTTAAGCACAAAAAATAATAAGCTTTCTTTAAAATGTACTCAAATCTTCGGGTTTGAGTCTTTTCACCTAGACTTTCTTTCAAGTCTAAAATTTTCGAAGCTTTGTTTAAAGCTTAAAACCTTTGAAACTTTCTTTCAAGCTTAAAACTTACTATGCTTTCTTTCAAGCCAAAATGTTCTCAATTCTTCGGGTTTGAGTCTTTTTGCCTAGTGGAGGCACACAAGTAGTAGACTTTCTTTCAAGCCGAAAATATACTCAAAACTTCGGGTTTGAGTTTTTCGCCTAGACTTTCTTTCAAGTCTAAAATTTTCAAAACTTTCTTTCAAGCTTAAACTTCAAAGCTTTATTTCAAGCTCCAAATTTATTAGGCTTTCTTTCAAGCCGAAAACAATTTGTTCATTTTCCAATTTCAAGTTATTTATACTACAATAAATTATGCATATTACTTGTTTGTTAATTTTAATTCTTCCGGATAGAGGTAATTGCTACTTTCCCCAACTTTTTTCGTCAACATCTGATGGATGCCGTGTCGCCTACAGATGTTGTATGGACGATCCGAACGGTCACAATGAAGAGCCTGGTGTGAGGAACCTTCGGTTAAAATTTGAGCATGACCCAATGGTTAACATATTCGAAATGATGGAAAAATCGAAGCTGCTGTTTGCAAATCCGAGAATATGCCTCTCAAAAGTGTTTGCCTATTTTCTCTCTTATTTGTGGGATATGATAACTTGAAATCAAGTTATAGAGCAAACTCGTACTGGTAACGTGTTATAAATCTTAGGATAAAAGTATGAACAAATTGTAGTAAGCAAAGTTATATGTAGAGAAAACTCAATAACTCTTTTCATTCATTTCATGTTCTAGTTCATCTTCTCCAAAGTGAGGGATGAACTCATCTATATATACAAGTTCAAGACTTCTATACAATAGCCACATGTCTTCTATGTGTCTTCCATGCAATTGTGATACATGGCTATACTACATGTTCAAACACTTGCATATATCTAGAGATTTCCACATAGGTGTATGCTTTGCCACACTTCTTCATGTCTTGCCACATATAAGGTAATGTGTTGGTTCTTTGTTTAACCAAGTGGAAGAATTATGCATAGCTTGAATGGTAAATTATCAATTGCATCCACAAAATATGAATATTTCATAACAGTAATGTTGTTTTGTCATTCCGAATACTTATGGAGGCAAACTCACTACTTGTGAGGCAAACTAGTTGGACTGCTAGTAGTTATGAGATTATATTTGAGTTTATCCCCTAGTTTATGTAATTGAATTAGCTTTCTGCGAGTTTATCTTGTATTTCCTCCGTCCTATATTTTATCCCTTGCTACAATTAACTATTCAATTTGACTAAATTTATAAAAATTATAATAAATAATTTAATTAATAAATTTCACATGACAACATATAAATTAATATTTAAAAGGTTTAATACACTAGACATATGAATAATTTAATATAATAAGTCACTTAAAAGATAGAAAAGTTTGATCGGGAACTGTATATAATTGAGTAAAAATAACGGGACGGAGGGAGTATAATAATGTTCGTTAAGAAATCAAATAAATAAGTTTTTTGTTTTTATAAAAAGTTTACAATACAATTTTTTTGTTAAAAATTATATTCTATTGAAAATTTCTTTCTCATTTTATTCTTAAATTTTGTTATATCTTTTACCTTATTTATTCATATAACAACTTCGATATGAAATAAAAAAAATTTATCAATTACAATCCTTAAAAAGAAACTTACAATTTAAAAAGATAATATTAAACCTACTATCATTTTGATCTTTAAAATCTCAAGCAAAAATATAAGTGTTAAAGTAATAAATGTATACTCGGGGAGAGATAAGGCCATCTCTAATAACTCGGAGGGGGAATACTCTCTCCCTCCCCCCCCCCTCTCCATCTCCCCCTCAACCTAGTTTTTATTCATATCTAATGACTCATTCTATCAAACTCATGTAATTATTATTGCAAAAATAAATAAAAAATAAAAAATAAAAAATAATTTAAAATCAAATTACATTAGGGCACATAGAAAAGGAAAAATTACATTAAATATTAAATTAACTGATATAAGAAAATTCATCATCTTCGCCATATTCGTTGCCACCATTGTTGTTGCCGTTGTTATTGCTACCGCCATGGTTTAGATTGGTCGAACTTCCCGATGAATCTGCAAATAAATGAGCCCGGCGATATTTTTCACGAATTTCAGTCCTCACCTCATGCCAATATTCTTTTGTATTGGGGGTCATGTACAATCAATCCATTTTCATAATCTCTCGTTCAAGGTCTATGTTTCGCCGTATGTAGTCGTTTTTATGAAAACATATTTGATTTCAATATGTAATTCATAGGGTTTAATCGTACTTACACATACATGTTTGATTTCAATATGTAATTGTCATGATTGTATTGTATTATTTTAAATAACTTCTTTTAAAAAACTAGTATAACAAAATTAATTCATATATTTTTTACAAATAAAAAATATAATCAAAGGAATTGATTGACCAAAATAAATTATATACATGACAAATGTAATTATTTTGAAGTTATACACAAATTATAGGAATTTTTTAAAAAGGATTATTTTGGGTGATAAATACAACCCCAAAATTATTAAAACAAATCAATATTAAAATAATAATTTTAATTAAATTAAATGAAAGTTAAATTTCATAATTAAATGTTGGAATTCAGTAAGATAAACATCCCATCAGGCAGCGGATTTAAAAATTTTAAGGACCTCTTAACAGAATCTTGTCAGAATACAATCTCGATGTATATAAATGAAAATAAATAACGAAGATAAAACTTTGTCACAAAGTTATACCTGTCTCCATGCAAATCCGAGCCTAGCAAATCAGATGTGTTTCTCTCTTACTTTTGCACCTTTGGTCCCAAGTAAGTGTAGCGTCCCACGTGTTGCTCCTCTACGAGTTGATACACCACAATATCACGAAAACCTTAGTAATCCTAATCGGCTTGAACATAGAAATTATTAGATCTAAAACTAGAGAACAATTTGGGAGCGAGAATCAATAATCAAAATCTCCTCTAGAGAGAAAAGGAGTTCGGGTGAATGGGAGAGAGGGAGAGAGAAAATTTTTGCAAGACTTGATTTTCTTGTGTGTTTGATATATTATATGTTTTGATTGCATAAAGGATATGAAATATATATTCTAATATATATAGATATCTTCTAACTCCTATTCCTAATAGGAATAGGACTCAAGTCTTCTCTCCTACATGGACATGGCCTTTTAATTGAAAGACTAAGTCTTCTAATTAATTAATGGCCCATCCCATTTAATTAATTGAGGCTTTATTTAATTTCTCAATTAAATAGCCCAATTAATTAATCACTCTCTTATTTAATTAAATTAGACTCTAATTCTATTTATTTAAATATTTTTATAATTAATTAAGTCTAATTCAATTAATTATCTTACAAATTAAATCCAATTTAATTTATAATCTTGATCCAATCGGATCTCGTCTGCTCCAATTGGGTCGACCAAGTCGATCCAGTTGTTCTTCGTTTACTTGATTTCGCTTCATGTGTATTGTGTATGCTCCCGTAGGTTCACCACATAATTGGCCGTGAGTTATAAATAAATATTTATTTAATTACTCGAGTATTAAATACTCTAAATCAATCAAACACTCTGTCGACTGATCATTCCAAAATTAGCACCATTCCAAAATTAGCACCCATGCCAATTTAGAAATTCTTCCGCACGCCACAGTCGATGTCTGGCCACAAGCCCTTGGAGCCCAATCACTGGTGAATTAATTCAGTGAACCTTTTAATCATTTACAATTTTCGTATAACATGATCTCTCCATCTATCGATCTCCTAGTTGAGACTTAAGGGTATGGACTTCTCATCGGTTCCCTTTCCTCGTCTTGAAATTATGCACTCTGGTCTTGAAGTAATTCTCTTTGACTTAATATTTATGAGCTACTTTGATAAAGTCGTCAGATACATCGACCAAGGGTTTTATCAGAATTAATTTCTCACAGAAATTCATAGGAGAATTTTCCAATCTATCAAGTCGGGTCAATGGATCATTTGTTGATGATATGAACCTGCAAACGAGTTCCCCTATACCCAACGTGAATTTACAGAGACTTTCTGGTAATCTCCAATCGGTCGGAACTCACATCAAAGTATAGACGTTCTCGCACCAGATAAACCCTATCACCTCAAGTATTAGGGATCGTTCCTCGTATACTATCATAAATAGGAATAACTTCAACCCCGATGTGCGACTACCGCTTCCATGGTGAGTTATTTCCTAATTGAGGGTATTCAGTGCACTTGCCATTCTAGCAAGTCACCCACTTATTTGTATCAACTATCCCAGTCACGCTCGTGGACCCCGACGTCCTCCAATTCATCGGAGTACACACATCACTGAGAGTCTAAACAAATCCAACGATGTCCTATCTCGATTGGATTCTACGACTCTTGAACATGTCTTAAATCACGGCATTGGAGATCAGTCCACGGGTTGACCCATAGCCCTGTGATCTAAGAACTTCTATCATTATGCGTAGATAATTATTACATAAGATAAATACGACCATTTATAATAAAATATATTTATTAATCTAAATTGAATAGTTCCTTTATTTATTACAATAAATGGCAGCCATACAGTTGGCTTGCCGGACATTATTTATATCATTAAAAATAATTATCTCCAAAAAATACAAAAAATTTAGGATTTATTTTAAAAATAAAGCTAAAAAATAAGAACCAAAATAAAAAAAATAAATAAAAAAAAGAACATGTGAGGGAGAGGGTTTAGGCTGGAGAAGCTCTCCCCCCTCCCCCTAGCCCCCTCCAAGGTCCCTCTATCTTATTTGCCCTCTCCCTCCTCCTAGTCATTAGAGTTGGTTTTATCCGCCCCTTCTGCTCACATACTCTCTAGGGCATCTCTCCCTATTCATTAGAGATTCCCTAAGACACCGTGTTTATGGTAGATCTGCCAAGACACCGTGTTTTTTCTTAGTTTGGACTTTGGATCATGTACTATTAGGCTGCGTTCGTTTGTGCCGATCATAATAGGCCCAATATTTTAGACATCTTTGTACGGGTTCTTCGAAGCCCAAACGTGAGTTCTAAAAAAATTGTTGTTTCGTAGTTTTCCAGCAAATTACATTAGGGTTTTCAATCAATAGATATCATGATTTAGGTTTAAATTAGGGCTTATATATTATTCGGATTTAGGGATGTTGAGTTTCCCGTTTTCACAAATTTGGGGGTTTTCACGTTAAGTAATGTTTTCAATAGTGGCACTAAATTTTAGCTTTAATATGAGGCTTTTATATTTGAAGGACTTGTTTGATAAATTTGATTGTATACATGGTTTTTATAAGGTTTGATTAATCTGAGATGGAGAATAGTTCGAACTCAACAGGACAAATTAATTGGTCTAGCGGAGTTAGGTGTGAGGGACCTGCTATTGTGGCACCAGTGTTAGGATGCATACATCTAAAACTCCAGCCAACCCTGGATGAAGATTTATGAGATGTGCAGGGGTTAAGGTTATGGACTTTTATCTTCAATTGTTTAGTAGAGTGATTCGAATTATACAATTTTATAAAGTTAACTAATTTGTTTGTGAATTATTTTCAGGGCCAAAGGTGTGACTTCTTTGAATGGGTTGCCCCGTTTGTGTGATCAAGCACTAGCAATAATCCCTGGATTATTGCAACGAGTCAACCATTTAGAATGCAACAACAAACTATTGCAAGAAGATAACATGCATTTAAATAATTCTTTAATGGAAATAAGAGCATCACTTAAGAGTTTACTTTTCAATTTCATGATTGCGAAGTTCTTTGCTATATTAAGCTTGCTCATTATTGTTTGGAAACTAATTTAGTGTTGTTGTTTTGTGTATTATTTGCTTTCCTTGGTTGTGTGATATGAGCATGGTGGGCTATAATAGGATATTTAGTCATTTGTAACATGTTTGAGCACTAGTGGACTATAGTTTTTCGATATGTTCTGGTTTTTTTGGATATGTTCTATTTTTTTTTAGTGTTGGACTCAGTCTAGATATGTATGTTTTGAGTGAATAGCATTTTTGCTCCTCTTTATGGGCCAAATTTTACTCTTTCGTCCCTCTTAAATTTTTTGTAGCAGATTCGTCCCTCTTATCAACGTATTGTATCACATCATCCCTCTTAAATTAAAAAAACATCAACTTTCATCCATTTTAGAATATATTTTGGATTTATTGATGTATTTTGTATTTAAAAGGGACTAAGGTATTACACTATATTGATAAGAGTGACGAATCTGCCATAAGAAATTTAAGAGGGACGAACATGTTACACTATATTGATAAGAGGGACGAATGTGACACATAAATTGATAAGAGGGTCGAATCTGCTACAAAAAATTTAAGAGGGATGAAAATGCAAAAACAACCCACAAGGAGAACCAAAAATGGGATTCACTCTTCTATTTTTTTCTATTGTCTTGGTTGTGACATGATAACTGATTCATGTGTATATGATATTGTTATGCATTTGTAACATGTTTGAGCATCAATTTTTCGCTATGGTGTTTGGATATGTTCTGTTTTTAGGATTTCTTGGACTAATTCTGAATTCAAAAACTATTGGAGATGTTCTATTTATTTGCTATTGTCTTGGTTGTGACATGATCACTGGTTCATGTGTATATGATATGCATTTGTAACATGTTAGAGCATCACTTAGGTGCAAATCTGGCTTATGTGCTCTAATGTTATATATTCCAGTTTTATAGTTTTGCTTCAGTCATGATCACTAGCTCACATGTCTAGACATGACTTCTGTATGAGATCTTATGAATCTTAGACCATATTTTGCTTTTTCTGAGTTGTCAAATCCTTCAAATTTTTTCCATTATTACTTTGTGTAAGAATATTTATTACATTTTTCATTTTCCAATGTTGGTTATTTATTTCAAATAAAAGGAAAAAAGAGTATGTTTTTTTTTTTTCCCAATTACCCCACCTATGCTATACCAATGATTTTCAAGTATAATTAGTTTTGAGAAGTACTATAAACTATAATGTAATATACCTTTTCCATTTTCCAATGCTTCTAATTAATTCCAAAAATGTCTTTCTTAATTAGTTTACTTTTCAACTGTCCTCATTATAGTTTTTTACTAAAACATTTATTGCACAACTCTCTTGACCTACCTATTGAGTATTGAAACTCCAAGTTGCGAGTGCATATATAAATCAATTACAACTCAATCAACATACAATTATCTCCCTACATTATAGACAGTTAGTTCTCAAAACTGAAAATACTTTGACCCTTTGTTCTTCATTTTGCACATTATTTCAGTCCATTAATATCTATTGTCCCCATTAATAATACTTCATTTTTATTGCTGCAGCATGCCACTCACAAGGAGACAAAGAGCTGACATGAATGAGAGGTATGACGGTTGGACTCCGAAAGAAGAGGCATACTTTATAACGAAGATGTTTCGAGTTGCTAGTAGGGATCATGTTCAAGATCTACCTTTAAGTCTTGAGAGGATCAATACCAGAATGACTGATTTGTTTGGGTGAATGTTCCACTTAACTTCACCGCGCCTCAAGTTGGAGCGCATAAGAAGGGAATACATTGACTTTGAGGAGTTTCTTGAATAGCCAGGGATACGGTATGACCCATACCGGTGTCGTACTACAGTTTCTAATCAGTATTGGCTTGTCATAAGTCCACAGGGTTTTTTGCACTTTGCACCCTCATAATATGAAAAATGCAGCACTTTACACCCTCTTTTATTTTCAGGCAAATATTCAAGGGCAAAATAGGTAATTAAATTGTAAATCTTTAGCACTTTGCACCCTCAAAACTTGAGAAATTGGCCTTTTGCACCCCCGAAATAAAATTAGCACTTAACACTCTTTAATTAAGAACGCAACTCGCTCCCTGAAACACAATAAATGAGCACTTTGCACCCCAAAACACAAAATTAATACTTAACACCCTCAAATTAAAAAAAACCTCAAACCCCTCGTTATTTTCGTCAAAGTTGACCATCAGGGTGAAAAAAATCTAAGACATAATAGGTAATTCAGTTTTTCCTTAAATTTTGCAAAATACAATCATAAATACTAGAATACTCATTTCTCTCTCCATATTTCTTTTCCATCAGTATACATATTCATAAATAACTTAATAAATTACAAGTAAACTTCTCAAAGACCCTTTGTCTACTTCAAAATATCAAAGACCCATAAATAATTAACTATTTTGTTTTAGATTTTTTTTCACTCCAGTGGTCAACTTTTCCGGAAAAAACGAGGGGTTTGAGTTTTTTTTTTTTTTTTTTTTTTTTTTTGAGGGTGTTAAGTGTTAATTTTGTGATTTGGAGTGCAAAGTGCCTATTTATTGTGTTTCGGGGGTGCAAGTTGCTGATTTGTTCTTAGATAGAGAGTGTTAAGTGCTACAAAATGCCAAAGATTTAAAATTGAATTACCTATTTTGACCTTGAGTTTTTGCCTGAAAATAAAAGAGGGTGCAAAATGCTGCATTTTTCATATTTCGAGGGTGCAAAATGCTAAATCTAAGTTTTGGGTGTGCAAAGTGCCTATTTCCCATGTTTCGGGGGGTGCAAAGTACATAAAACCCTAAGTCCACATGTAAGTGTTTAGTTTTATTTTGTGTTGATCCCAAGTGGTCAGATGAGGTCTAGAGGGGAATGGGGGGTGAATAGACCTCTGAAAACTTAAAATTTTTTTTCTCCAACTTTTCTCATCAGTAGAGTAAGCTGATCGAAAACTTGTGAGACTACTCTACTGATTGTGCACTCAGCTTAATCAGTAGAGTTGACCACTCATCCGATTCTACTAGTTGTGCGTACAAGGTCCCTAAAGGCGCTTGGGGCAACCCTTCTAACATAACAAATAGAAGTTCCCCGCGCAGAGAAGCGAGATCTACTGAGGTAGGATTTTGTTCTAGAGTTTCCACTAGTTATTCGGGTAAAATGGATTGTCGAACTGGCTCCTATTTCAATCAGTGCCGGACCGATCGATATACCAATAATCAAGTCTTCAGTCAACTGGTGGAATACATCACATCAGCCAATCTTCTTATTCAAATCTTAATTTTGAATAAGATATATGTTTACGCTGTATTTTTTAAATAAAAAAAAGGAGTTATCCTTTAGATGAGGCATTTATTCCCCAGGGGCCAGATTTTTTTGGTCAAGTGGTTTCACTTGATCGTATGTAATGAAATAGAGTTTTAAATACTTGTTTGCAACAGATATTTCAAGTGTTTTTTAATAAGTTGTTTTCTTACTCAAAAGATTTTATCCCCAGTTTTAAATTCCTTTAAAAATCTTTTGTTCAGTTCGTATGTTTGAAATTTTTAAAATATGCAAAGTAAAATGCAAGTAAACAAGCAAACAGAATTTTTATAGTGTTTACATAGACAAGAATGTTTTTTAATCCACTCTTCCAAGTCACTTAGATCTTGTGTTATACTATAATCACTAAATTTACATTATATAATGCTTGCACAAATCAACAAATAAAATCACAAAGAAGCCCTACTCTCTGAAATTAGATCACTCACTTAGATGGATCTACCTTTCTCACAACACTCTCTCTTTACAAAATCACTCAGATTTGTGTATATCTTTGATCTTCAACTTCGACTTTTGTCAACAGATGACTAAACTGATAAGTATTATGTTCTTAAGTTTGAGACTTAGAATATTTTGCTCGTTGATTTCGCTCTCATAATTGTGTTGCTTGTTTCTAACTCTTGAATCTTGAACTATTTATACTTGGAGATTTGAATTTGCCCGTTGAAGAAGAGACAAATTTCAACACTCTCCGAGTACTGGTCCACATTTTCTGGAACGGCTCCCTGCAACTGTTGCTTTGTACACTCTGCTGTACTTTTTGTTAGTCGCATTAAATGCACTCTGCTGATCCGAGGTTTCTTTTCAATCATTTGTCCGTAATACATTTCTCTTACATCATTCATTAATCCAGGTGCATTTATTACTGTTGGAGAGAGTTTCTGATCACTTTCACTCGGCTGATCGAATCAACCATTCTGATGAATACTAAGCTGATTCAAACCGAACTCATCTGATTTGAATCTGTTGAAATCCACCAGTCTGATTTCGAAGTCAGCATTACATCAGTAGTCGTCTGGACCATATATTTAACCCTTCTGATTTGACTTGCCTTCTTTGGTTAAATATTTTCTGAGGTTGGCTAAACTACCATTACTTAGTTGATGACTTTTGGAAATCATCATAACCTCCTTTCACTTCATTATATTCATCTTAATCCAACAATTTTCCCCTTTTTGAAGATGACAAAACTTCAGCTAAGTACATGTACCTAAACTAAAGTAAAGTTCTCATTTCAAAATTCCTGAGATAGAAATTAAGTTGGAAACTTGTACTTTTATTAATCTGAATTTGAAATACATATTACAATACAAGTTTACAAAGATGAATTGAAATGACTTAATATCTAGAAGTAGAAAGTAAGTAATCTAGTCTAGAGAAGTGATCTAGTCTAGTCTTCGTGTTCTTCTTGTTCTTGTTCTTCTTCTACTTCACCACTAGAGAATATTTCAACCAAATTTTTCAAAGCAGCTTCAATTTTGCTCTTGATCTCTTCTATTCTCTTGGCCTTTCTGAAAGGAACAAGCTGTTCATCAGCAGAGTCTTTGGAGGTAGCTTCAATTTGACACTTTGAAAAATTGCTTGTAAAAAATGGAGCACATTATATTGCTGAAAAGCTGAAACACTTTGATAAAGTTAAAGTTAACATTCATTGAGATGCCTATAAGAATATTTTTTCAGAATTTTTCAATCTTAGTATTCATTGCATATCAAATTTTTATACTTTTTACTAAACACTCTTGTAAAAAGTTGAAGTTTAAAGTTAATATTTTTACACAACTTGTACAAATAAATTTTTAGATTTTCACATCCTTAACACTCAAAAAATTTGCAATGGATAAAGGCAAAATCATATTGTCTATTTTTACCAAAAAATGCAACACTTTTGTATCCCATTACGTGTGCATAATATTTCTTGGATTCTAATTTTGCAACAACTAAAATCACTTGCACTCCACTATTCCTAAATTCATAATTGAACAAAATAAATTATTCATATTTGTACAATATTATTAAAATATTCCTAGAATCATTGCAAAGTAATCACAAATTCAACCCCCTCAAATTACAATCGAAATTCATTACAAAAACAAAAAACACTTCACCAAACATAGCTCCAAAACGTGGTTCAATTGGAGAGTGACAATGTTAAGAAGCTATTAAAGGCTATTGATGAACAATTTGAGTCATCAGATAAGTTTTAGTAAGCACCCTAATGACTAAGTTTAAATCAATGAGGCTCACCGGTACTAGAGGTGTGCGTGAGCACATCATGGAGATGAGAGACGTTGCAGCTCAACTAAAGTCTCTTGAGGTTGAGATGTCCGATTCTTTTTTTGTGCACTTCATACTGAATTTTCTTCCACAACAATATGGACCTTTTAAAATCTCCTACTACCTACAGTGGCGGAGCTAGACAATTTTCCTAGGGGGGGCGAAACTATTTTTGGTAGCAAACTCGATGGCTTTTTGAATATCATAGAATAATTTTTTTTAATTTAAAATAAAGTAACACTATAATTTTATCCAACATAATACTAGCAATTGTTTTATCCAACAAATGATGAAAAAAATCTACTAGCATGTTTGTTAAGAGTCCATTAAATATATGGATCAAAATATTTAGGAAGTAATAAAGCACCAAAAAACATTTTGTAACTTAATAAGCGTAATAATTGATATTTGATAAATAAATACAATAAATTGAATAAAAAGAGGAGAATGTTCTCCATGCGGTTTGAACTCTGGCCCTCAAACATAAACTTAAGTATCTTAACCAGTAGACCACAGACCAGTATCATCATAATTCATAAATAATATATATATATATCCAGAATTTTCTTGGGGGGGCGGCCGCCCCCCCCCCCCCCCCCCAGCCCCTCAATAGCTCGGCCACTGACTACCTACATAAAGATAAATGGTTTATCAAAGAACTTTTGACCATGTGTGTTCAAGAGAAAGGAAGGTTGTCAATGATATTTGAAGAAAGTGCACTTATGGCAACACAAAGAAAGAGCAAAGGGCATGCCAATTAAAAGGGAAAGGAATATGATGAGATACCTGTTCAACTTGACATCAAGAAGGAATCCAAGTGTTTCTTCTATAAAAAAAAAGAGACACATGAAGAAGGATTGTGTCAAATATAAGGATTAACTTGTCAAAAAGATTTGTCTAAACCAAATAAAGTCAATGGAGAGTGAGCAATGCATTTACCTAGACAACAAATGAGCTCACACGGGAAGGCTATTGGAATATGAAATTAAGTTTTAAATTCTGGTTTTGTTTTAAATATGGAAAGAACATTCTATATTCCAAGTTTTTCTAGAAACTTGATTTATGTTTCAAGACTTGTAAACGTTAAGCTATTTCATTAAGTTTTAAAAATCTTATCACTCTAAAAATAGTAAAATTGTTATGGTCTTTTTAAAATTTAAAGTGAAAGAAAATATTCTCCATGAATTTTGGATGCACAAAGTGACAACATCATTTAGTGTCATTCAGCCGCCGCGAATCTTGGAGGTCCTCTGGAGATTGTTTTCCCGTCGCCCGTCTCCATCGTGCGAAATTGTGTTCCTCGGGATTACATTGCACAATTTCTTGTTCCGTAGGCCCCCACCGCCATCGGCGAATCGGTTCCCCAAGTCGCCGACACGTGGGCAGAGAACAATACGGTAGATGAAGCACTGAACGAAATTCTTGCGCCAAAACTAATCGAATTTCAAATCATTGGAATGTTGGGGAATCGAGGGTAAATTAATTTCCCTACTTTTTTATTTTTGGATTTTATTTTATTCGAATATCAAATCATCAGATATTTTATTTTATTTGATAAATAATTATTTCTTTAGTAAGTGAATTACTTAGAGATTTTTTTATTGACAGGATGATAGGTCAACTGATGAATTGAAGTGCATGTTGGGTGCTCCTTGTAGAAGTCAAACGAGAGGGAGTGGGAGTACTCGTGGAAGCAGAGTTGATTGCTGACCATTCATCTCCAGTCATGGCTGAAATTTCCACAATATATAGGGCAACACCAAAATCTTGAAATTTTATAGTAAATGTATATTACTCATAACATTATAAATTAATTTGCATTGTGCTTATAGGTAAACTCAATCTTTTATTTTCGCGGTGCCTGCAAATTACAACAACAGAATTAAAATGATAGTCAATGCTACTATTTCACATATTTTGTTATTTTGCACCACCACTGATGATGATGGACTAGTTTGGGTGGACGAACTTGGACAATAGCATATATGATCGTTTGCTTTGGTGTATTAATTAATTAGTTGTTGACCTCCCTTTCCTTGTTTTTTCAGAAAGGTAAGCGTGGACAAAATCAACAGCAATTATGTTATAAAGCAAACAAAATTGTTTCCACGTGGATAAAATATTTTGTACGAAAAATGTTACTTCCATAAAGATAGTCTCTTATCGACATACAAAAAGGAAATGATATTGAAGGTAATAATAGCTCTAAGTCAAAGAGCCGGCTATTTTTTTTTTTGGGTCCCAAGGCTTTAATCCCTTTCAACTTAATAATTTTTTTTTCCAAACATAATTATGTGTGAAAGAGTTGAAGATGTAAGTTGAATAAAATAAAATTAAATAAGGTTGTTAGAACTCTTGAGATTATTCAATTTAATCAAAAAAGGTAATGTGAGTTGGGAAAATTTAGACAATTTAAAAATGAGGTATTGTCCTTATTTATACTTGACATCTTCTCAAACGGAAGGCAGAGATCAACTTGATACAATAGGTAAGACTCATTCATTCTAATTAGATAACTTCATGATATTTATATGCATTTATCTAAAATTTTCTACTCGAGTTATGTAAATATGTGAAAATATTTAGAACTATCTATATGGAAGATTTTAGATTTTAGAATCCAGAGCCATGTGCGGGTTCGGATATGTCGGGCACATGGATGGAGCGTGACCTTAAATTAACTTTAACTAAGTGAATTAAATATTGTTTTGGGTTTTTTTTTTTTTTAGTTTTAGTCTAAGAATAATTGTTTATCTATTATTGTAATCATGAGGAGTATGATTGTGTACGGTTCGGTAAATCGATCGGACAGTGTCAAAATCAAATATTTGGTTCGTATCAAATATTGAATTAGTATTTAATATAAGACTACAAATCTGATTACTTAATCTTATTCATCTTCGACTTTGGTATTTTAGATCGACTTATCAAACCAAATCGATAATCAAAATTATAGTTCTCCCTTCATCGACCGTTCATCTCTTGGCAATGATTCCTCATGCCTATTTAATTAAGGAAATAAGATATTGATTCAGCCGAATAATTTATTTCCTCTCTTTTTCCGACTCTGATTTATCAAAGTAAATCGGGTGCCACAGTTATAGTTATCCCTCCATCGACTGTTCATCTCTTGGCAAGGATTCCTCATGCCCAATTAATGAAGAGAATCATATATTGATTTAGCCGAATACTTTATTTCCTTTCCTTCCCCGGCCCTAAAGTTTTCTCCATAATTACTTGAATATATAAAATTGTGATTTAATTCAAAATTAGTATGTAATGATCCTTGCAATCAGGTACAATTACAAAAATAAAATTCCTTTTTTTTTTTGTTCTGCTTTGTTTTGTTATGAATACAACACACATTATATATAACTTGAATCAATGATTTTAAATGTTGAATTTTATAAAAATTAAGTTGATTTATAATTTTATCTATCTATAATAAATTGCAAAAACTTGTAAATACTTAATACTATATATCTTTACAGTAAGAAAATAAATTTTAATAATACATGTTTTCTTTTTGAAAAGATGGGGGCCTATTTTAATGTTCACCTAGACCCTCTAATATGTCAAACCGGTCATGCCTTCAACGACACTCTGGCTTCGACAATTTAATCGAATTTCTAATTGTGCGGATGTTTGGGGCATCAAGGGTAAGAGATTTATTTCCTTTTTTTAATTTTTTTATTTAAAGATTCATTTCCTTATCCATTGGTATGAGATTTTCTAAAGATTTTATTTTATTTGAAGTTTTTTCTTGTTATTATCAGATTAATGGTGGGTGGATTATATGAGTGGGGGTTTCGAAAATTAAAGACAAGGGGTATAATTTTCATTATGGCAAGTGAGAATTTTTTGTGCTAGTGTGAATTATTACAGGGGCTTTCATAAAATATGGCAAAGAAAAGGGCGGTATAGTGGTATGGTGTTTTCTCAAGATTTTTTTAATGGTACTAGACTAATATAGAACTAATTGATGAAAGGCACATAAATTGATTTGAGCGGAGGCTTTCTGAAATTAGGGACAAGGGATCATGATTTTGGATTTCGTATGTTTAAACCTGCCAAAACTGGGATATATGCCCATAGACTCAAATGATCAAAGATTTAACTGCATTTTAGTCAGTATTCGTTAGTTATTGATGTTTTTTTTGTGATTGTTGCACATTCATATTTCTGCATATATCATGGATTGTTTGTAAATCATAGCATGCCATTTTGATTGCTTTTCGGGAGTATATAAGTTATAGATTGGTGTTGTACCCATAGTTTTTTCTCACCTCGCCTCGCCATGACACTTCCAAAATGGCGCGTTGAAGCCGTCACCTTGAACGCCTTTGCCTCGCCTTAAGGCGTGGTAAGGTGAGGCTTTTTGGGGATTCTTTTTGTTTTTTTGTTTTTTGTTTTTTTGAAATTGAAGTCAATACACTTAATTTGACTTCAGTGTATTTCCTAAAGTGCATGTCTCCCTCTCTCTCCCCTACTTCTCTCTCTAGAAAGGGTAAAAAATCAAAATCCTAATCCCTAAATCCTTACCTCTGTCCATCGTCGTCCTGTCCGCCTTCCACTGTCACGCCGTCTGCCTTCCACTGTCGTGCCGTCTGCCTTAAGAGCTAATGCCTAATAGCTTCCCACTTAATAATATGTATAATATATATACACCAACAGGTGATTGGTTTAGTGGAAGGGACTAGTCATTATAAAGTAGCGGATTCAAGTTCGAATTCCTGTTGGGAGAGGTTCCCACTTTATAAGCCCGACGCGCCTCGAAAGGGATTAAACCTTTGGGAAACCAAAAAAAATAATATATATACTTATATAGTTATAATGTTATACTTATATGTGATAGGATAGTGCCCAGCAAGCCAATATTAATTAGCTTGTTAGAGGACTATTTTCTTATGGTTTATAATTAATACGCTCGTTTATTTATAGTACGTAAATTAAACAATGACCAACTTCATCTCTCGCGAACTTATCTAAGCGATTGGATGAAATCCTAAGGTCACATTAGACTATGGGACGATTCACTTCGGTATTGAGTGCAATCATGAAACAGTCTCTAAGGTCGTGATCTTAAAACACGTTCCAAGTCATAGATTCCGAACGAGACAGGGTATCGAAGGAATCGCTAAGACTTGTACGATAATGCATGATTCACATGAAGTGAAGTAGAGTTTCATGAATAAGACATTCTGATGTCAATGCATATGACTAGGTGGTTCGATAGAGAAGATCGAACGCATCGAACGACCTGAACAGAGAAACCCATTGTGGAAGCGCATGTCACATATCGGTGATGGGATGTTTCTCAAGGCTTATAATAGTGTACGATTTAGTCCTTAGACTTGAGGTGCTAGGGAGAATTCGGTACATGAGTGTGCGTACTTGGATTTAGGTACTGGTCAAATAGCCTGACCATAAAGTGCCTAAGTTGGGTGCGTACAATTGTGTACGCGAGTTGTTAGTACTAAGAAAGGATCTATCGACTCATCCTGATAAGGTGGGAGAATTTCCTATACATTCTTAGATAATATGTTCCGAGAAATCCATGGCCATGGTCAGTGACGGATTTGGAAAGGGGTTTCCAAATTTAGCAGTCACACTGGAATTATTATCCAGAATTAGAAAGTATAGAATCGAGATAATTAGAGGTGCCGATCAATTCATACACCCTAGGTCTCGGTCAGGAAATTAGTCTTTAGAAGGACCGTATGTACATGGCATTTATAAGAGGTGAGGTTCCCAAATATCAATTCACCTGAAGTTGGGCTTCATGGGCTTGTGGCTAGACATTGACCATGAAGTGTGGGTACTCCTGAATTAATAAGGAAATTAATTCTGAAGTGGTCAATTAAAAGTGTTTAATTGATCGGAGCATATAATTGCTCGTTAATTAAATCACGAAAGTCGTGGGCCTGCTGCCAATTGATGGTGAACCCAGAGGGTCACACACAATACAGTTGGACAGTGACAGTCATAAAAGGAAATGAATGATTTAAAGAAGTTAAATCAAAGTTCATACATTAAAGTGTTAATTCAAAGAGGAGAATATTAATTGGGACATCTAATTAATTAATGTCTAATTAATTAATTGGATTATCTAATTAATAATAATATTAATTAATTTGGTTAATTAATAAAATGGAAGATAAATAATTAAGTAATTTTCGGATTACATAATTAGGCATATGGGGCGATTTTTGGCTTGTAAAGGAATGGAAGAGTTTGTTTCTTGTTTAATAAGTAACAAACAAGAGATTTGGTTAAATCTTAATGAGATATCTAATAAGAGAAGGATTCTTCTCTTATAAATATAACTCAGCATACATCTTTCATAAGGTTAATCAATTAACAAGACACAATTTGCATAACACAAAAAAAGAAAAGAAAGCTGAAAATTGCACAAGAAAAATCGCCCCAACCCAAGTTCGGCCAACCCTGGTTCGGCTAACCCTAGCCGCCCCCTTTGGTCGATCCAACCCTAGCTGCATAAGTCCTGTGGCCGAGTCATCTTCTAGTCGATCTCCTCACCTGGATCCAGATCTAAGTCCTGATCAAATTCCTCCCGTTCCTTCATTGACGATCTTCAAGATCTAGTTCGTAGCCTGCGACTTGGAGACGTTGCTACAACCCAACTGGTAATGATACATTCTGGACGTGAAACAGCTGGATCACTCCGTTTTGAATCAGACAAGAAGCCCGGAGGAAACCACCACCGAGCTGTGGTGAGGTATATCGCATATCACCCCTCTAAGTTTTTAATTATTGCTTGATTCAACCTTTACGTATATATACTATGGAGACAGATTTTATGGGACTGATGGGTGCCTCGGAAAATTTTTAAATTCCGCACTTTCGTTATTCTGACAACCGAGGTATCCCAACAATATGTATAATTGTATATTATATTATTATTATAACCTTACTATTATAATAATTCATTATTCATTTATAATTATATAATATATATGAAGTATAAATTATGAAGTAATAAAACCATATTATATACATATCAAATTATCAATATAATTATAATTTAAAATTACTTATATTTTTATTCATATTATAATTATATAGTAATAATAGTATGTTGCTTAGATTTGTTGATAGTTGACTATTTGACTTGTTGTTTTCTTCTTCATATATTATTATAATCATAAATCATCCAATTGATTGTGTTAATTTCTTAAATATAGAATGTCAAGCAATTTGGATCCCGGATGGGAACACGTGATTATGTTGAATTCGAATGATAAGACGAAGAATCTAAAGTGCATGTATTGTGGTAAAGTAACAAATTGAGGTATATTAAGAGCAAAATAACATATTGTTGGGGGGTTTTAGGAATGTGACGGGTTGCACAACAGTCCCCCTCTCCCCCTCCCCCGCCGTCAAATTATTTTTCAAAGAAGTGTTTGATGCTAAACAAACCGCAAAATGAGTTTTGGAGAAAACATAATCGAAAATGCCTCATTTTGATGAAATGTGGAGCAAGAAATAGAAGAAAGAGAGGATAGCACGTGAGGATCAAGCTCATAGTAAAAGGCATGTCTCTTCTAGCCGACCACCAATGGTCATACTAGGCCCCATCATTTTGTACTATAATAAACAATCCGAGGAGGATGCCCATAGAAAGAAAGATGATTTATCCAACTCTTTCTTAGAAGTTGAAAAGAAGTTGATGGAAAATGCTGTTCAAAAATTCTGTAGATGGATGTATGATGCCGACATCTCATTTAATGCGGTGAACTATGATAGTTTTAAAGCTATGATTGAAGTGATAGGATATGGCGGTCCTGGAATGAAACCTCCTACTTATCAGAGGTAAGAGTTACGTATTTGAAGAAGGAGGTAGAACACACAAAACAATTGATGAAGTCAAATGAGGAAGAAAAAGAGCAGTATGGTTGCTCTTTGATGGCGGACGGTTGGAAAGATGGAAAACAAAGATCTTTGATCAATTTTTTGGTCAATACTCCTCGAGGGAGCATGTTTATTGAATCAGTTGATGCATCAAATTACTCTCACATGGGCGAAAAAATGTTTGAGTTGCTCGATAATTTTGTGAGACGTATTGGAGAAAAAAATGTGGTACAAGTGGTCACCGATAGTGCAAGTGAAAATGTTTATGCCGTCGAGTAACAAATCATTAATCTCATGTATTTTATAATGTATTTATTATTAATTTTTTTTAATTTTATTTTTTATTGTTCGATGAATAGGAAAGAGGCTGGAGTCACGATATCCTCATATGTTTTGGACTCCATGCGCAGCTCACTGTTTGGATTTAATGTTCGAAGATATGATCAAGTTACCCGAATGGAAAAGGACACTTGAACGTGCAATTAACATCAATGGATATATCTATATTCGAACACTAGTTTTGAACATGATGAGAGAGTTCACTAGCTAAAGAGATATGGTTAGGACGTGATCAACTCGCTTTGCAACAACTTTCTTGACTTTGAAAATATTTCAAAAGCACAAGTCACAATTGAGAGAGGTGTTCATTTCTGATAAATGGAAAGCTAGCAAATTTGCAAAGGAAAGAGGCGGAAAACAAGCGTGAGGGTTATTTTAGATATCGAATTTCGGAAAATGATAAGTTTCATTGTGAAGTTTGTCGGCCCACTTGTTGAGGTTCTCCGGCTTGTGGATGGAGAGTAAAAGCCTTCAATAGGATACATATATGAGGTAATTGACAGTGAAAAGAAGAAAATTGGATTGTCTTTCAACAACATAGGCCTTTCCATGCCGAGGGACATTTACTAAATCCTGAGTTTTATTATGCAAATAAGGAAATTGAAGATGTTGAAGTGATTACCTCTGGGTTTGATAAATGCGTTGAAAATATGGTGGAAGATGAAGATATACAAGATGAAATTGCCTCAGAGCTAATGTTTTATAAAAAAGTAGAAGGAACTTTTTCAAGCAAACAAGCTATTAGGCGAAGAACAAAAATGGCACTAGGTAATGAAAATATTAAATAAACACGATTGTTATTATTATTATTTATCTCATGAAATTGATTTATAATGTTTTTTAAATCTTTTTTATCACCAATTAGCTGAATGATGGGGTGCATATGGGAATTCGGCTCCAAATTTGAAAAAAACTTGCCGTCAAAATTCTCGGCCTCACGTGTAGCTCTTCCGGTTGTGAACGTAAGTGGAGTGTATTCAACACGTAAGTGTCTTTACATTCCATAATCTAAAGTTCTAAACATATAGTAATATAGAATTCTAATAAGTTATTATTAATTAAACTTTGCAGCTCCGTTCCAAGAAAAAGAATCGTCTGGAGCAAAAATGTCTTAATGATTTGGTGTACATTAATTACAATAGATCTTTAAGACGAAGATATGAGGTGCGTGATACCATCGACCCTATTGTGTAGGAGAATCCTTATGAAGATGGTACCGAAAATGGTTGGTGGGAAAAATGAGGGAATAACGATGGATGATGATGATTATGACGATGATATCGATCTTGATCTTGTGCATTCCGACGATGACTTAACTTGGGAACAAGTTTATCATGCATCAGGGACAAATGAACCTGCATATTCTTTCAGGAAATTGAAGGTTCTGCTTCTACATCTAAAACCCTTTAGATAAAGTGTATGCATCCAGGGGAAAGGCATTAAAGAATAAAGCACCAACACTACCATCTACTTTGCTAACTTCCTCATCATCTACAATACCATCATCCTCATCTACATGGCTGACTCCAACATCATCCTCATCAACATAACCACAATCTGTGTCTACACGTGATGTTATTGGTGATTGAGATGACGAGGAAGATGAAGAAAAATATAATGAATGCTGTAAAAAATGATGACAATGGAGGAAGCAGTGATAATGGCAGTGATGATGATCATGTGATTGATGAAAAGTGGTCTGATTAGAGATTCACATTTACTGATTTACAATCGTTTTACATTGCTTTTGAACTTATTTGCTCAATCTAATACTATTTTGCAATTGATTATTGCGACTTTAGATTTATTTTGCGTTGTGAATTTGGTTTTTGAGAGGTTGCATGATATATATTTATTATATTGTCATTAAAAGTCTTGAATTTTATAATTATTGTTGATAATTTGATATATACTGAAAAATTCACATACAAGAGCCTTATCTACAAAAAGCCCTCGTTTTCTGCATCGCCTCGCCTTGAGGCAAGGCTCGTCCTCGTTGCCTCGCCTCACCTTGCGCCTCAAACAACTATGGTTGTACCACCAATTGATAAAGTTCCACAAGTTGTGGACAATATTGTAGATCAAGTGGTTCAAGAATTACCAGTTATTTCTGGACATTTTGTTGAACCAAACATCTCCTGAAGATGTTGGTACAACCCCAAGAAGATCTACTTGAACTAAGCGGCCAACTATTCCTAGTGTTTATGTCGTGTATCTACAAGATTTTGATTATAATTGTTAGTCCCAAGTGGTCAGATGAGGTCTAGAGGGGGGGGGGTGAATAGACCTCTGAAAATTTTTGAACTTAAAAACTTTTCAGTGTTCTGTCAGCAGACTAAGCTGATGAAGAACAGATGACTGTGCTGATCGTGAACAAATCTTGAACAGCAGAGTGACCACTCTTCTTACAGTTACTTAGCTGTTTAACAGCAAAACAGTTTTTCAAAGAGTATACTTGCAGCGGATTGTTTTGAAGTGTTTTTCACAAGTAGACTAAGTTCTTAAAAGATTTTATCTCCAGTTTTACAAACTCCTTTTAAAATCTTTTAAATAATTCAAAGTGTTTAAATATGCAAACTTTAAATATGCAAGAAAACTTGAATGCAAGATAACACAAAGAATTTTTATAGTGGTTATATGGATAAAAATCCTTTAGTCCACTCTTCCAGATCACTCAGATTCTGGGTTATACTATAATCACAAAGATTACAATATTTCTCCACTTATACCTAGACAACTAATGAAAAGGCTATAAGCTCACAATAGGAATTCACAAAGAAAACCTATCCTCTAAAGTAGAATCACTCACAAAGATGGATTCTCACTTCGCACAACACTCAGCTATTACAAAATCACTCAGATAATGTTTTTCTGTTTTCTTCAACTTGGTTTCTGTCAACAGATGACTTCCACCAGACGAGTGAGCTGTTCGAGCTTTTGAGACTTAGAAAGTTTCTGCTTCAAAATCAAAATCTCTGATTGTTGTTGTGTATCTCTCTCTTCGAACTTTGCTCTATTTATAATCGGATTTGAATTTATGACCGTTGAAGCAAATCAAGTCTTCAAATCCATCCTTCAGCTCTTTTGAAACGGCTCCCTGCAGCAATCCGTACAGTGTACATTACTTTTCTGTCCATCACATTTAATGCTGCATTAAATGCACTCTGCTGATACGAGGATATCTTCAATCATTTGCCATTACTACCCTTCTCTTCCAGCATTTATTACACCAAGTGCATTTATTACCGTTGAACTGATCTCATGATCTCTTCCACTCTGCTGATCGAAGCAACCCTTCTGATAGGTACTCTGCTGATCAAATACTGAACTAATCTGATTTGACTCGGCTGATGACCTACCCTTCTGTTCGCTGTTTCAGCAAGAGATCACTAGTCTTCTGGTCTTTGAACTTTGAACTCTTCTGATATCTTCTTTACTTGTTCAAAGATCCTTCTAAGGGAACTAAGCTTTCCATACTTAGCTGATTATGATGTTTTGGAAATCATCAAAACCTTCCCTTAATTTCTGACTTCTTTTATCTTCATCTTCATCCAACAATTTCCCCCTTTTTGATGATGACAAAACTTCAGCTAAGTACCTGTACCTAAACTAAAGTTTTGATCCTCAAAAATTTCTGAGATAGAAATAGTCTGTTGGATTAAAACTTGCAATTTTATAGATATAGAACTGATTACATATTACAAGTTTGTTCAGATGAATTGTAAAGAAAAATTACAAGGAGATTCATAGGTAAATAAACATGACTAATCCCCTAGCTTGTCTTCTTTATCTTCTTCAGCAGGTTTGGAAGTTCCAGCTTCCAATTTCTGCTTCAACAGCTCTAACTTCTTCTTTTTAGTATCAGGATCAAGCTGTTCTTCAGCTGAGTCCATAGCAGCAGCTATCTCCTTATCAGATTTAGCCTTTGCTTCAGCTTCAGTTTCTTCAGCAGCTTCACCTTCTTCTTTTTCTGTGATCTTCTCATCTGTTGATCTGCTTGTGCCTTCATTTGCTGCATCATTCCTATTATTATCATCAGCAGATTCTTCTAACACTTCTGTTTCTTCAGCATCATCTTCAGCATCATTTTCAGCTTCCAATACAGAAGAAGTTCCAACTCTTTTCTGTCCAAATATCCTCTCTTCCCCCTTTTTGTCATCATCAGCAGGGTTGATTTGATAGTTTGGTAAGATTGGAGTAATCAGAAGTGAATCACAGAGAAGCTTGATGTTCTCTTCCATTGCAGTTATTTGAGCTTGTTGATTGAGTTGATTGGCCTTAACAGTTTTGACTTCCTTGAGCAAATCTTCTCCTTGATCACCTAATTGAATTTGAGTTCCCAAAATCCAATTTGATGAAGCAGTGAAGTCTTTCATCATATTTCCCATGACTTCATCTTCTGCTTGGAGGGCCGTTTCAACTGTTTGTTCAATCTGTCTCCAACCTTCAGTAGTGCTCTGAGTCCGTCTTCTAAGTATATCCATATCTTGACAGATGGATTTAACATTCTGAGCAGTGTCTTCTATCAGATCGGTTGGGACAGCAGCAGCTTTCTGATTTGGTTGTTTGACAGCAGCCAACACTTCTGCAGCTAACTCTTCCTTCATATCCTTCAAGGATTTGATGATCAGTTGTTGGATGGAGTCCAACAGATTTGTCTGAGCACCTTGAGAAGTTGAGGGCATATTTGTTGTAGCAGGAAGTGTTTCTTTGATAAGTTGCTCTGTTGGTTGAGTTATTAATGCAAGGGACTGATCTGCTGGACTACCAGCAAGGCTTGGAGTGCTTTCCTTCTCCTTAGCTTGATCATCTCCTTCAGCAGCAACTTCTTTGTCCTTGATCTGATCTGCTGGAATGTCTTCTTCTTTCTTGGAATCATCAGCAGCATCAGACTTATCACCCTGTGCTTTGTTCTGATCAGATGGGTCTGATGTACCCTCTTTTTGCTCTGGTTGATCAGAAGTCTCTGCTTTTTCTTTATCAGCAGGGGATATAATCTTCTTGACAGTCTCAACTGTCTTCATCAATCCTTCATTGTCCACAGCTGACCTGTTGGAAATCCAAATAAAATTATCAAGAGGAATAAAAGTGGATGAAGGTTCCTCAGGCAGCTCTTCATAAGGTTTGATATTTGGTCCGTAGACAATGTGTTTGATGTTTGGAAGAGGGACCAATGAGCTTGGTTGTCCCCTTAACTTCCTTGATTTCTTTGCCCAAAGCTCCATTGCTTGAGCAATAGCCAACTTTATGGATCTTTCCTTGAGGTCTTCTGATTCATCATAATCCTCAGGAACAGATTCAAGGATCTTCTTTGCTTCGGCCTTGACTGTGTGACTTATCCTTAGCCTCAACCTGTCCAGAAAGAATTCTGAATCAAGTGCTTGAATTAAATATCCAGTTTCTAGCCACTTCAACACCCAGGCTTCTGCAGCAGTGAAGCCTTTCCACTTGGCCATTTCAGCAGGGCTCTTGGTCAGTCTGAATTCTCTCCATCTGTTGTATTTGATCTTTTCAGTATGGAAGAGTGTCAGACGGTTGATCCTTTCATTTTCAGCATCTAGCCTCTTGAGAAATTCTTCGAAGATGGCAGGATCATCCCTGACAATCTCTAGAGCTAATCTGATTTCCTCTCTTCTCTTTGGCTTTATCTTTGGTGCAGGCATAGCTGGTATTGGTTTGTTTGGATCCCTCTGTTCACCAATAACTAGCCCACCAGTATGCTGATTTCCATGAGCATCCTTGATGCTTGCTTCAATAACAGCAGCCAATTCTGCTGCCTCAACAGCATCTCTCTGCTCTTGAGTCATCTTGCTGGCCTCTTCTTCCAGCCTTTTTAACTCTAGGCTTTTCAGCCTATCTTCTTCTGCCTTTTCTGCAGCTATCCTTTGCTTTTCAGCATCATCTTGTCTTTTCTTTTCTGCAGCAGTCAGGTAAGTTGCGATTTTCCCAGTCCTTTTTCTCCTTGATTCAGGACTTTCAACTGCTTGAAGAGGGGTTGCAGCAACGGGAGTAGGGTGCAACAGGAGTGTACTTCCTTCAACATTTGTACTCGTCTGCTGTGATTCTTTAATTTCAGCAGATAGTGCAGCTGATGAGTCTTCTGTTGACACTCCAACTTTAGAAACAACTTCAGCTTCAGCAGCAGCAACTTCAGTAGCTTTGACCGCAGATTCTTCAATGATTAATGGCCTTTCTGCTTCTGCTGTTGTTTCTCTAACAGTTGCAACAGGCTCTTCAGAGAAGGTGATATTTCTCTTAGCTT